>KB673090.1:5101420-5126989 GCA_000349145.1 Anopheles dirus
CCATGACTCCATAAAATTTACCTGTCTCTTCAACTCTTACTTCATGCATATTTTCACGAAATGTTTATAGCCTTAGTAATGCCAATGTAAATGGATAATCTTTGCAAGTGGGAGATAGCCGATATGAGAGTTGCAAGTGGGGTGCCTCTAATATATGGGATGCTTCGCTAATCAAAGATTCTATATCGATGCATTAGATCCTATCGTATTAGACTGGATATTTTCATTTATATGACACAATCATGTGTTTTTGAGGCATAACCAAAAATTCATCTAAACTTGTAACTTCCATTGAACTGACATACCTTTATTGTACATTTTTGCTTATCTAATACAGTTTCGATCGATCAATCGATCCGACAAGAACCTCCAATTGAAATGCTGCTGATAAGAAATCATTCATTCTAGCCTGTCACAGACAGTGACGCTCGGCGACAGGATTCAATAAATCCCTCCGCCCGCAGCATTCTCCCAATCGTTGTGCACCTTCAAGACACCTAGCTGCGTCCCGGTTCGTACCAAATCTCGAAGACGAGCACCCATAATTGGCCCCCAAAATGGTCGACAACAAGCTAGCAAAATTGCCAATGATGCACGCACCGAAGAGTAAGTGGAAAACGTTTCGCCCCTTCCATGCCGACCAGGCCACGCACAGGCTCTAACCGTGGCCTGACTTATGTATTGTCCATTTGTTTCATTTCAACCGGCAGCTCACCCGCGCAAGCGGAATGCCGAACAGGGCGCCGGATGTAGCCCGCCCGGCCATTGATTTCAATTCCTGGCACGTAGTTTTCCAATTTATGACAGCGAATCTGGGCGACGGCTACGTTTTTCTTTCCCAGCCCAGCCGGTGTCTTGGGCACTTTCGCCCTCGTTTCTGGCTGTACTACGTTTGTCGAAGTTTCCCTTCGGGCGAATTTTGGCCAGGCGAGATTGAGCGCCTCCTGAGCGCCTTCGAAATAGGTTACCGTTCCGTTTGGTGGGGCGGGTGGAAATACATTTTATCTCCCGTATATATGTGCGTACGATTTCGCCAGGCACCGGAGGCTCTGCTGGTTGTGATTTTTTCGTGCGACACAAACGCCCGGAAAGGGTAACCCGCGTTGTATCTCTCGGGGACGCGTAATTTGGTGTCATAAAATGGCCCACATCTCGGAAAAGGAGCTGGATGAGCCTTTGTGTTGCTTTGCGAGCGACAATTGGGTTGCTGTTGGGTAAGGGTCTGGTTTTATCACACGTTTAGCAATTGTGTTGCGATCGGGGCGCGATAGGCTTGCTCGGCTGAAGACGAGTCCCGGCGATGCTGGCAGGGTGGTAATCAATCTTCTAATGAGCCATATCATGTTGGTTCTATGGACGGATTATGGTTTCGAGTGGCCATACGGTTAAGAGACGATGGGGCTATTTACGCTGGTTATGATTTATTTTTATTGTTGATGTAAACAAATTGTTTAAGTGAGGTGCCATAAATGTAGGTTTCATTTAAAGTATGAACACAAGAATGAACTGCTCGTTCTGCATGCAGATTAAGGGGGTTTCTTTTGTTATTCCCATTTTATTCTTACAAATTTATATTTTGTTATTTGTATATGTATGATAATAAGCTACGAACAATAAAAATAACAATATATCTTGCATGGAGATCCGGTGAAATCATTATTTTTAAGTCTATTTGATTTTTTTCAATTATTTTATGAAAAACTTTACTCTCCGGAACATTATTCTTTCGTAACTAATATACTCTCGGACACTTGCTCGTTGACAGTTCGATAGATTAAAGCATAATTGTATATTTTTTTTAATTTTTTAAGGGTTTTTGAAGATAGATTTTTTTTAATTTCTCGAAAGTTTATCAAAAATATACCAATAAAATATAAAAGTAAAACAAGGGTCTTAAACCACAAAGGTATCAGTAGAAAAGAGGGAGCTTTGTTGGTATTTGTCAACACATAGCCATAAACTAAATTGACAATCAAATACTGGAATTTGAACAAAAAAATGTAAAAAGGCCATCAGATTGTGGTCATGAAATAAAAGCCTTATTTTGTCCAATCCCAGGACAGAAATGGATCAGGTTCTGCTGGATAGCAGAATATATCATAAATATGGAAAGGCAAAGTAAAAATATATTACATTTAATATTTGTTGAAATTACGAGAATAGTCAAAATAATGTTGAAAACGTATCTTAGTGCAAAACAAACAATTATTAATCATGTTGATTGATATATTTAATTTGTCGTGGAACGTTTTGGAACATCCATATCTTAAATTTTGGAACATTTTTCTCTTTCAAATTTTGTTAAAACTTGCAGAAAATAAATATTAGAAACATCAAATATACAAAAAACTAATAGTTAGTAAATACATCACAAAATGGTGATCTATAAAAATATCACTTGATAAGAATATCGAAAGTTTGCCGAGAAGCTCTAAAAAAATGCACGTGAAGAAAAAAAACCTAATTTTAATACAACATTTGTGGCTTCTGTATTCAATACAATTTCCAAGGAACGCGTTCCAACATTGTATGTCTCGTTGTTAACAAGCCAGGCAAGCATCCTATATTTCACATTCCACCGTGGATGGTAACATATCATAGGCGGGCGTGAAGACATGGCTAGAACAAATAAATTATTTTCAAGATATCCCCACCCGAACCGCCCGGACCGAGTCGGGGAAAACGGGTTTTGAAGGCACGGCAAGAAGAAATGATTTATCTCGCAACCGAGAAGCGGGAAGAAAAAGACGAACGCATCAGCGAACGTGCACTAGTTTACCATCACCTGGGTTCCCCGCCGGAGTACGCGAAATCTGTTAAGGCAAACTTCAGCGGCGCAATACACGCCGGTTGGCACAACAAAACAAAAATACACCCTTAACCCGAGACGTTCCGCAGCCTGCGGGGCCCTTGTGCCGTGCAGACACTTTTGCTTTCGTTCAGGGGCCGACGTTTCGGACGGGAAAAATCTCGCCCCAAAACGGAAGCGCTGTTTACCGACCGTGCCTACACGGGTACATCGAGATTCTGCCGAACCGCCAGCGCGCTGCCGTTGGCTTGGATGTTTGAAAATATTTTGACAAAACTTAATTTAGCGGATTTTCGGCAATATTTATTTATATCGTTTTACATGACAAATTGCTCGTCGTTTCTCGTGGGAAGGTTGGTTGCTATGGCAGTGCGGGAAGGTGGGGATAAAATGGCTTGCTTAGCGTCGAACTTTCTTGCTGGCTGTTTTTCCTCGTCGAGCTTTGCGCGAGGGAAAGGGCAAACCATGACTTGCAGTGCAATGGGTTACGCGGTGTGTCCTGCTTTCCTGCTTTCTCTCTTGACTTTTTCCTCCTGTGCAAAGTGTTCCTGGTACTGGGACGGTGGTACCGTGCTAGGCAGTGCTTGAAGGTGGCGGTATTTGTTTCCAGGAACCGGCAGCTATCGGCGAAAATCTTGTCATAATCTGCTGACAACTTTCTTTCGAATTTGTGAAAGATGGTTGAATGGCTAGCAGGAGGCTGGTGTGCTGGTGTACTGGGGTTTGGATGGAGGCGAAAGATCCATCTGTAAGCGGCAAAACCGGAAGTGGCCGAGAGTGGGAGGAGGTTGGCTGGTAAACTGTGTCTGTTGAGCGATAACCCGTTCGCTGCCGGTGTCCTCTGGCGACCCAATGCAATAAGCCCAAGCGGTAGTAAGGAAAGGAAAATTGAAACATGTTGAACGATCGTATCTGGTATGTTGAAGCATTAAAGAGATGTTAGGGATTGTAGAGTATTTGAGAATTGTTTTAGTATGACACGTCGGTAATTCAACATACATGTAGTGATTCGATATAAAAGGACCACTCAGATTTTCGAAAATACCAAAAATATCGCTTCACTTGGCTCACTTCACTCCATATAAAATAATAACTTACCTTAAGAGATAACAAATAATTGAGAGAAAGCATTGTGTATAATGTATAATAAAAAGGGTATAGAACCTGGATTAAACCGAAGGTGCGGCAATAATATTGATATATTAACGATACAAAACGATGCTATGCAACAAGTAGCATATATTTAAATTTCTGATTAACACAAACGGATAAATCAGATGTCAATTGACACTTTGAATCGCTTTAAACTTAGATAACTCGAAAACAGTTCGAGATATCGAGACCTCGAAGAAAATCTCTAAAATCGGGAGTAATCATGAAGCTATATCTCACTGGATATGTATGTGGCGGACAGGAGGTTATTTTTGTATTATTGATTAACATTTGATTGTCCGTATTATCATTTTTTAACCCTTGCATTGATTCAATTTTTACTTTTAAGCATATTTTATAATATAATTACATCCATACAGTTACTAACTAACTAACTAACATGATGTTTAATGTTAATGCGGAAAAGAAAGAAGTTAGAAAAAATCGATTTATTTAATAAAAACTTCGATCAAATCCAATTGTGTGTATTTAGAAGATAAAAACCATATGTCGTGTTTTACGCTATGCTATCACTAAATATTTATTTACAAAATTACAAAATTACTTGTGTCGACTATTTTAGCTATGCGTTGACATTGTTCTATTGTGTTTTGTCTCATTTTATTTTATTTATAATAGTACACCTCGTTCATTCTATTAACGGTTTTCACATGAAACGTTATGTTATGATAATTTAGCGGTTAACGGTTTGAAGTACACAACTGGTATTGAGTTTTTCTTTTTTACGTTTTATTTTAAAGCAATTAAGCTAACAACAACTACTACAACACAACTATCGTCTGCACGAAGAAATGCATCTATAAAATCCAAACAAAAAGTTACTTATGTTGTCAGAAGTGGGATTCGAACCCACGCCCTCAGAGAGGACCAGAACGCTCCGTTGCGTATTGAACACCCACCGGTACCGTGGGCAAGATTGCTCTTGAGTCTGGCGCCTTAGACCGCTCGGCCATCCTGACACTATGACTGGCCGCGCACCCCAATTGAGCGGGTAGCTGCAATCGCTACAAAATGGACGTCGTTTCGGGCATAATTTAAATTCCGTGTACATTTCGGCTTAGTGTTTCGGCTACAGTAAGCTACACACTCGCAGCGCTGTAGAAATCTGTTGATGCGATGCGAAACTTTGCCCGGGCGTTATCGCTATCGTATTATTGCCGGCGTTGCACAGAAAGAGTGGGTGTAGCTTATGATAAGGTTACACACGGTATGCTGCGTGCCCTGTTTTTTTTTCGACATGAAATCCGCGACTTCCCCGCGCTTCAGCCACATGATGTAAAGGTTAAGAGGATGTGACGAAAAGAATGTTAGAAGAAGAGAGGGGGGCGCAAAAATAACACAGAATCTCGGCGATAAAAAAGTTGGTCGCTTAACTTTGTTTAAACATGTTTAGCTCTCGCTTTTTCCGGGCGCGCACGTTTCCTCCGCTCGGAAGGTCGACGAAATCTTCCGGAAACCCACCGGTATTGAGGGCACCTTCGTGGCTTTGGATTTTCCGTTTTTCTCCTCCCCATCGGCTCCCTGTAACAGTGTGTCCCGATGCTGACAAAACCTCGCCCGAGGCAAGAGTTTATCAACGATAACAATCTTAATGGGATGTGTATATTTTAACATAATTTGCAACATATGTTGAGGGAGCGCTGAGGCTGCAGCAGTTCATTTTTTTTTTGCGTACACCGATGTTCACCGAAACCTACAACCTTCCGAGAAAAGGGCAACGTCTCGGAGCAGGCGTTTCCCGCATGCCGCATCGGCATCCAATTCCGCTTTGCTTTCGTTTTCCATTCGGTGGCAGGTTTTTCCGGTTGACTTCTCCCGGACTCGGGCCCCGGGAGCTGCTGGCGCCGGCGAAAGTTTCTTGTATTTCGGGCGACAAATTAAAGTCGATTGTTCCTGGATTTCGTGTTAAGCAGACTTGTTCGGCGCCAGCTGGCGCCTTAATCGTGACAGTGGTGGCGGAGCACGGGCGTACCGGGCGCTGCTCTCGCACGGAATGTCGATTAAGGTAATGAACTTTTTTCTATGTTTGGGGCTGGGTGCCGTTGATGATGTGTCGGAAGTGTCAATGATCGGGTTTTTCTGGGCTTTTGGATTGATCGTGCTCGACGCGATTTTGGTTGCTGCGTCCTATAATGAAATGTTGCTCGGGTAGAAATAATTGAGATGCTTTTTATAATCGTGCGGTGTACTTAAAAAACCACATCGAAACGGATTTTAATTGGATTTAAGATGTGATTGTAATAGAGCACCTGTCTTTTGGCAATGCCTTTGATGCAGTCCATTGCTTCGAATACCATTCGGAAAAGATAGTTAGTAAGTTGAACAGCTCAATCAGCTCAATCAATCAGTTCAGCACAATTCAATTGTGTTATGTAATGGATGTTCTAGATCATCCACTCATCAAACTTACAAAGACAAACTCTAACTCACAAAGGTCCGCTGATCAAACATCAAATTGAATCAAAGCATTAAGGTCTGCTTATCATGTATGTTGATTACAAAGCATGATTAAGAGTATTTATATTGTTCTGTTATGTAAGTGGTTTAAGTTTTTGTTATATTTAACATACGCAAAAGTAATAATAACACATTTGTGAACGTTAATCATTAAAAACGTTTCGTCATTTAACACATTGTTCTCTCTTTTGACTCTTTGGCCTTGTTGTTCGTCGTCGTTGGCCCTCTATTGATAAATTATTGCACTACTAGTATTTGTTATCTGCAGCAAGAAACTTGTTGACGAACAGTGTATCATGCGTCCCATTTCTATTATTAAAAATTATATATCTATTACTAAAAGTATTCAGTGCTGCAAGACAAGAAGAAGAACTGGCCATTTTAATGGATTTGTAGCTAGCGATAAGCATGTCAACACTTCTTATTATATAGAAGACACATTTTCGATTATATTTCATTACTATAACACCACCTGAGGAAGGACACTTATCAAAAAGACAACTATTTTTTATCACATGCCTTCACCATATGTTAACACTTTCATCGGTAAATAACGTCCTCGATAGTATAGTGGTCAGTATCCCCGCCTGTCACGCGGGAGACCGGGGTTCGATTCCCCGTCGGGGAGGTGAAAGATGTTTCTTTTGCTGAAAGAGGAGTGAGTCTCCGAATTTATTAGTTTATAGCCAAACGTTCTGACAATTCTACATAAAGCTTCTCTAATGAATTATGCAATTAGCGAACATAGGCTCGTTTGAAACAAAACTAAGACAATTATAAAACAAACAAAGCAAAAGCAATAAAGTAATGCTGTAAATTTAATAGAATGAATGAAACTCTGTTTTAAATACATAAGTTTTCAATCTTAAATTTCAAGGGATGGATGAACAAATTTCAAGGGAGGGAAGGACAAAAATAAAATGGCATGGTTATGAGTTTTCCCAAATTTGTCCAAAACTCTGTCATTCCCAACGGCTACCGTAGCTACCAGAAGTGTAAATCAATGTATTTCGAATAACAAACAAAAAAAAACGCTACCAACGCTCGGGGAAAGATAAATCAATGACCATTGTCGATTGAAGCTTGGCATTCGTTGGCCACAACCGCAGCTCTCCGATAAAGAATTAAAAAAAAACTCACCAAGAGGAACCCAGCTCGACGACGACAAATGGTCGCGACATGATGTGAAGTGTGTTAATTGAGTTTTGTCCACCACGGGCACCACTTTATCATGGCGTTCGCAGAAAATCTGTTGCGTTTTCCACACACCCGAAGGAAGTGACCGGTTTGTTTGCGGGAGTTTTTGTGTGATTTTATCGAATTTTAGCACCATCATCCGTTCGGTCTGGAGCAAATGAATGGATGCAGTGAGTTGTTTTTTTTTGCAGTCTGTTTGCTGCGCAAATGCTCATCTTTTGTTTCGTCCGACATTGGGCGACTGTTGTACTATTCCTTCGTTTGCTGGGGTCGGATCGGGTACAATCTAACTCGTGTAGTGTCAATTCGTTGCCTCGTGGAGCGTTCTTTACCGGGGTTTGTTTGATGAAACTCCATAAATGTTGACTGACTAAAGTTAATTAGAGTTTGTGATTTGTGTGACAATTGTACAACGGGTATCATGGTTTAGACGAAACCTGTGTGTATATACGTAGTACCTGTAGAAGGATTTGCGTTTCAGTTGTATTTACTATTCAGTTAGATTTATATAGTTTTTTTACCTAGTTTCTTTATTTAGTTATTTCTCAGTAAGTTTAGTACTTTATTAGTTTAGTTAGTTACTTCTGTTCTGGTTAGTTAAAGATCAGAAAGGTCTATACATGAGTAACCAGTTTATTCTCAATGAAACATCACAAACATATTAGAACCAAAGCATGTCTCCAAAAATACAAGAAATCAAAATACACAAAATTTTGTATTTAGCTGTTAGGAGCATTGAAGACGTTAAAAGTTGTTTAAGACAATCGTTCCAAAATTTCAAACAACGTCCTCTAAATATGTCTATATCTTTTACAAATTTTAAACCGATTATTTGTCTCGAGTTTTTGCGCTTTCGAGTTTTCTTAAGTGCTGCTATGGTTATTACATTAAAAATTTTATCAATAACCACTATAAAAGCGTATTTCGTATATTTTAACTATAAGTTTGTGGAGCATCATTTTCATCTTATCTCTTAATGTCATTGACAATTATATTTACAGTCAATTTATTTTTTATTGTTGATCTCAGATGTAGAATGTAGAATTTGTAGAATTTATATAGAATTTGAATTTGTGTTCATATGAACATAATATATAAATATAATGCCAGCCAACATTAGTTCAATTATTCAATTTTGAAATTCAGTATTAGTTGTAGAATGAGCCTACTTGATAAGTTTAACACTCAGGTTCTCACCAACTGCTGAAAACAGGTGATATTTGCCAAGAACAAATGTTCCTAGAACATCCAGAACACTGTCAGTAGGCGAAACAACCCAGTCTCCTCTTCCCATGGCGGAAGGCGAGCAGCACGAATGTTTTTCACGCTCCAAGAATCGGGCTTTGGGCCAATTAGTTGTGCAATGCTGGAACTCGCAAAGTTACACTTACACAGCGAGTGTTCTGGATGCTAGTTCTCGTGCGTCCAACCCAGCCAGGCTATGGCGCGCCGCTAGATCCAGCTTACGGATCCAGGTGACGGTTTCCTGCGGTACGATTTAGAACTTTCGCACACGTGTTTTGCACACGGAAAGAGGATCCTGTCACGATCGATGTTGGTGCGACCCCTAAGAAACGAGAATTCCTGGTCGCTTCGGCGGCAAGCGCAGGGGACGCAGGAATGTGGAGCACGGATTTGGCCCGGTGTGTTTGTCACAGCACGGTGTACAGTTAGATAAATACAAACCCCATTGCATTAGCCGGGAACGCTGCCAACGGAATCGATAAATGTAATGTTCGGGCGGATGTAATCCCGAACTTTCCACTCATTGTCGTCCCCAGATACGGGCAAGTTTCGGCACGGAATGGAACAAAATCCTGCCTAATACTTTAATCTTTCATTGTTCCTGCTGCTGTGTGTGTGTGTTTGGGGGGCAACCACCACTGGCCGCCACTTTTCGGGCGATTGCAATTTTACCGTTCGCTCTCGTTAGCGGCACAGCTCGTGGTGGTGTGCTGCAACAGTATCATCAGCCAGCACACCGATTGGGCCGCTGGCCCTTTGCGGGCTCGGGTCAGAGATTTGCGCAAAATGAGCCGCAGCTCGGTAGGTTGTACCTGGTGGGGTGGGTGGCGGTTTTTAGGGCAAATTTAGGGTCTTGTGATAGGTCCGTGACCCGACGTTTGAACTTTCTTTAGAGCCGTCTCCGTTTTCGTTTCTGTCTTGCCAGCGATTGTCCCCGAAGGTCGAAGGTTGAGGGAAAAAACATTTCCGGAATGCCTTTTGTGTGCTCCCTGGGGATATGGGCAACGGTTTTCCGATCGCTCCGTTGCCTCCGGCGGAATCTCGGCAGCATGCATGCCTGCGGGTGTGTTTTTGTGTTCGTTCGTTTGGCACCCGCTTGTTTGTGCCGGTAATCGTGGAGCGAAAATCTAAGCCATCTAGGAATAAATGAAACAGTACGGTTCGGTTTCGCTGGTAGGGGTTTTGGTCGAGGGGATGGCTTCGCCGTTTGCGTTGAGGCTACTGAACTACACAAGTCGTGCTCGATTCTTATTTAATATACGTGATATTTAGAAAATGGCAGCGTACGTGTTCGCGGGTGATCTGAATTTAAAGGATAAAACTGAAGGCTTCAGCTGAATATTTCTATTATAACCCGAGCTCATGGTATTGTTTAATGATTGTGTATTTTAGAGTGAAAATAATTATCAATCGTCGTTTTGCAGCCAAACACGGTGCAGAATGCAAGAATGCAATCCTTTTTGTCAAGATCTAAAGAAACTATTCCTTACTCGAATATAGTTGTTTAGAGATCATGTTTATGGCCACAGCGTTTCGATCACGGTTTAAGAATAAAAGTATCTATTAGTTCCAAAATTCAATAAGAAATACAGCACACTTGGACAAAAAGGCACATACTCATATGTAAAATTAGTATCAACATTACAAACTATTAACAAACTAGCATCAATACCCACTTCTGCTCCGTCTGTGGGATGAAACGCACTCAGGTGAAAAATGTTCGCACATTTTAAATCTTGTGAACCATGGGACACATTAGACAATCCTCCTAACATAACGCAAATACCAACAAATTTTCCATGTTCTAGATCAATAGTGTTACAAGCTGCTTATTTGCCAAGAGGTTTAAGAAAATCCCCGTCATGCAAAGAAATTTATAACTACATGCTTAAAACATTGAACCCTACGCTGAAAGTACAAAAAAAAACAAATTTCAATTTCAAATGTGTGTGGAAGAACGCATCCAACAAGAACTTAACAGTAGCACAAAGAAATTTATATTTGTACTTAATTCACGGCAAAATTAAAACTAATGATACACTAATGCAAATGAACATGAGCAACACCGATAAATGTAAAAACTTTAAAACATAAATTCCAGAGCTGTATTAAAGCCAAAATTGGATGTACTTAATGAAAGCATAAGGAAAGAGATTGGAATACGAGGAGTGACGTGGGAGGAATGCTTGTACCCCCAGAAAATTAATATATCAAAACAAAGCAATGTTCGTTTAATGAAATATTTCATAAATTATATAGAATTAGCCATTAATGAAGCAAATACAGATAGTTCTTTAATTAAAATAGATTTTTAGTTTGTAAAATACAGAGAATAAAGCGAAGTTGTTACGATTTTATTAAAAAAAAGGTTTGATATTTGTGTAGTTTTACGAGCTTCATTAGAACACGGAAAAACATTGATCCGGAAAAACGTTGAAAACGACGTTCCGAGTGTCCAAACATTCAAAAAAATATCGAAGCATGTCATATTCCAGTGCCTGCTGGTCTCTGTCTCATTTGTCTCCATTGTAACCAAAAGAGGAGCTTGATTACTAAAAAAGTTTATACCATTGAGCGATTTCAGTCATAGTCTTAAAAGTCTTAAAAGCAGTTTGTTACTCTTAGTCTTTAAGGAGTCTTAAAAATCGGTAAATCCAATAAAAATGAGTATATGAGTTATGTTTCCATATTTAAAAGCGTAATGTTGTTCCCTTTTCAAAAATATTACCAAATTTTGGATAGAAATAAAGCTCAGGTGAGCTTGCACACCATTGACCATGTTCTTGTTTCATTCCGTTCCATTTCCGTTGCATAAAGGTTTGTCTACACATTTGATTGTTTCTACACATTTGATTTCGTTACGGCACTGTTTCGTAATTCCACCGCATACGTCGGTGCGCTTAGGATAGGTTCTGCTCTTCGGATTGCTACTTTTGGTAAGTCTAACGATTTTTCCCGGGATTTGTTTACCGTACAGCATACGCTGCATTTTCAAGTGCACGCCCTGGGGCTTAAGGCTGCGGAACAGAAAATGCCGAATCGATCGTATTCGTTGATCCTTTGCAAATGCAACGTTAGGGTACGTACGAGAGACTGCTTTTCGGACCATGCGGGTGTTTTTTTTATTTTTCGTGGGAGACCTCTGCACGAGCGCAATACGAACGCTTCTCCCTCGAAATGGATTGAGTGCTAGTATTGTAGTTCGAAGAAAGTGTTCCGCTGCAGTGTTCCGGATGGAGGCGCCCAGTACGTATTACCACCAAGGACATTCTAGATTCGAGTGGAATTGGGAAACGATCTTTTTGTTTTGCACCGTACCTAGAGCATCGAGCACGCGTGTATCCGGCGCGATGATTAATGCTTCCGGAAACTCAGAAGCTAGCGGTAGCTGCACGTGAAAGTGTTTCGCAAGATTAGCTGGCCCTGGATGGAAAGGATGGCGATGGCGGAATGGCGCACAATCCGGGATTAAGATGTGATAAATTAAACCGGCAGCCAGGCTGAGTGAAGGCGGTGGGTATGTGAAAAAAGGAGCGACCGAAAGGAGTGAATTGGCCTGCGGGCGGACCTGCCCGTATCCGTTGTAAAAGAAGCGCCGGAGTGTAATTATATCACCCGGATTCATGGATTCCGTTGGATTTTATTTATAAATAAATATATTTTTCCAGCATCGCGGTAAGCCACCGACCGGCACCAGCACCGGCACGTTGCTCTGTTCGTGTGTTTGCTTAGCCACGAAATGCACATCGAAATGCATTCCGGTGAAGCGGCGGTAATAGTTTATTTCGAAACTTTATCCACACCATATGGCCGGCTGGATTGCTGGAGGGCCGGTTACAACGAGGCGGGCCATAAAAATTGTCCAAATGGGCAAAGGGCTAAAGACGGGGCGGATGTGAATTTTTCGTTCGGTATTCGTTTCGCCGCCCACCAAACGCTGCTCATTCCCATTATGCCCAACCGAACGCGAACCCAGGGCCAGGGCTTGATTATGTAGCGCTTGCTTCATTCGGCGGCGATGGCCATCCCCTCAGCGTGCCCCGGCCTCGGGTGATGAAAACAGAACCACCGGAGCGGAAGCACGGAAAGGATGGAAAGTTTCCAGCGTCAATTTTCTAAGTAATTCAATTTAAACTTTTCTCTTAAAAATATTTAAGACAGACGGGGCGGGCGGCCATGGCAACCGAGGGGGCCGTCTAGAAGAAAGCTCAACTGCATTCACCGTTCCCGTGCCGAACTTCGAACTGCATCCCACGAAAATCGGGATGCTCCGCACACGGGGAGTGATGTAAGAGAAAATAAAACGAAAAACCAACGTGTAAAAGATAGAATTTCCCCCGCTCAACGGCGAACTTCGAGTGTGTTTCTGCATTCCGTCCCGTGCGACGCCGTTCAGTGCGCGAGTAAGATGCAAGCGCATGCACGGTGGTATTGCTTCCTTTTGGGTTTGAGCTCCTGTTTCGTATCGCCACCACCTACGGCCAATGTTCAATCTCGGAGGAGCCGACCGAAGCTACCGCCAGCTGCTAATGCGAATGCTGCATTTTGTCCCTTAATGATGCCTTCCAAGGGGAAGCTCGCCTTGAAACAGCGCACACCCGACTCACCTGGCTCAGGTTCAGGTTCCTCCGGCCGGGGGAAACTCCCACCTCGAGACAGTCGACCGAACCTTCCGATAATTAAATATTTCTTTCCAGTATATTATGTTTTCCGTGCCGTCACGAGCCACGAATTTAGGTACACTCTTCGAATGCAAATTCCCACACACACACTCATCCACCCTGTGGAGTCGATAATGAAAAGCGTCTCTCACCGGATTGGAAGCAAGGGATAAGTTTTCTCATAAAATTTTAACTCTACCGGCGGGAGAATAGGTTTAGGATGGGAGGGAGATTGGCAAGTGGTAGGGTTAAATTGAGTTTACTGTTGTTTTGTGATTTTTTTTACCTTCTCAGGACTGTTCGGTACGCTTGTTTTGTTGAGGAGCAATGATTGAAAATGGTATGATACGTATATGTTTCTAATCATTATATGCTAAACAAAAACACATAAATTTCGTACGTTAATGGTGATCCATCGTTGTGTTGATAACGTGCAACATGTTGAGGAAAAAGGGCTCTTCTATATTTCGATGGAATTTTATAGTTCGTTAGAGCTTTTTCTTTTAACGATTCTGTTTCTAATGAAAACTTACCTGTGATGTGATGATAGTTAGTTACTTTACTGGTTTTAAGCTGTTGAACAGTAATACGGTTAGCTGTATGTTTTTTTTTATAAATAAACTGTAAGTACAATTAATTAATTCAATAAGCATTACAAAAGCTATCAAAACTTACACTTCAATCTAATGAACTAAAACCTTAGTGATGATGCTGCTCCAGTCTACACTTCTACTCCAGTATACAGTGACCTGAAATCCATTTTTATTATTATTATTACTATTGGATTTATTATTATTGGATTTTTATTATTATTATTGGAAACACAGGAAACAGGAAAAGGTACAGACATAAGCCGAATAGATTGAGAAACTAGAATAGTTATCGCACAAGTTGTGCAAACTTCAGCCCGGTAGTTTGAAAATATTCTTCTATCTTTTTTAATATGAATATTTATTACTTGAAAAAGGATGATAATCCCACAGCATGTAGAAATGAGCTTTAAATCCTGGCTCTTTTCGAGGATAGTGATAAAGATCCAGTATGATAGTTTTTAAGTCATTTGTTCAGTCTTCGCTTATCGTAAGGCATTCGATATTAAAATGCCTTAGAAACTGTTGGAAGAAATAGACAAATTGACTTAAATATACAACAATTATTCAGATTTTTTTTTATAAACATATTACTATGTATAGAAAACTGTAATTCGTGTTTTGTTACTATAATCAAGGCCCCTAATGTTGGTAGATTTCCCAGTTTGGTGATATATGTAATGTAATTTAAACAGTGATGATTTTTTTATACTATTTAAGGATGTTTCTAAAACTATGTGGCTTTGTTTTAGCAATAACATCTTCTTTGTGGAACTTTTTTTTGCCGAAAACCTTTATGTTTGCGAATCGAACTAAAGTTTTAGCTTCATATTGTGTTTATTGATTTATGTTTATTGATGAGTAGTGTAAGAACAACGTGGTTTTCCTGTGTGAATTGTTTTTTTCCATTATAGATTTCTAAATTGAAAGACCATCGTCCATCGTATGTTATTGGCAATAAACATCATACATGCTATATGGACATCGTCATCAACTGGAAATATTGAAGAGCATTTCTAGCTAAGTTTATATAGGTTACGCTACTGGTTCGAATATCGTTTTCAGGGAAACCCGCATTACACTATATTAGTTTTCGGAGAAAAAAGCCCAACTTGCTTTCATGAACACTGGACATGGACAATGTTAAGTGCACCACACCAACTGTTGCTGTGCAGCAGCATCTCGGCCCAATGCATTCTGCGTACTCGCGTAAAACTTTCTCTCGGAATAAAATCCCATTATTTAGTTGAACATTGATGCGCAGCTATGCGAGCCAACACTCATACGTTCTCGTACGCACACACCCGCATACACGCGGTGCGCGGTCAAATGGCAAAGGATTGCGGTTGGAGTGTCTGCAGACCGTGCACGATGAAGCAAACTCAACCGAAGGAACGATTGCGTCGGCAAAGCCATCGGATCTCTTACGCTCGTGAGAGAAGTACGAGTTTCAGTTTCATGTTTATAATGCTCGCCTCCGTTGCGTTCCACCCCGACAACCCTTTCGCTCTAGGTCCGCCCGACCGGCGACGCATCCGTTTTGCAACTGGAAACGGGAGCTTAATGCATATTAGACGCCAAAGTTTTTCACACCTTCCTCCGCGGTGCGCCACACACACACACACACACACACCGTCTACCGTCTTGCCGGCGTTTTTTAAAGTAGCATCGAAAGCAGAACAACAACAACATCTCCCTGTCGAAATACAAGCAGCCCATCCGATGATTTCGTTCGTGACGCTGGTAGTGGAGCAAGCAGCTAGCATAAACATTTGCCAAACGTGCCACGGCATACACACACACACACACACACACACACACACACACACACACACACACAGACAGCTTGCATGTGAGCCTGGGGAGTGGGGAGTGAAAAATCATACCATTCCGGTGGTGGCACCAAATCTGCGGTACCGGAGCTGCCCGGTTTTTCGGCAGGATGTCGTCCCTTCGCTCCACCTCCGGCTCGCCCCGCTCCATCCTCCACCCGATGGGCTCTCCACCGACGAAGTGGCAAACAAATATCGTGGAGAAAGTTGTCGGTAATTGAGTGCGAAAATTCCTCCAAACAGTATGTTTATTTGTCTTGCGCTGTGTGTCTATGTGCATAACCGGCGTCGTCTGCTCCGGCGTGGCGCTGGAGTGTACGGTACGTGTGCGTGTGGAACGAAGATGGAAGAGCTTTCGCAGGAACTCGTTTCCCGAGATCGCTTCCGGTGGAAAGTTTTTCTTGCCGCATGTATCGATTGCGTGTCTGGAAGGAGTGATACGGGGAACGAGACGCTGAGGGAGATCGCGGGAAGAGCAACACACTAGTGCCTATTTATACCACATATCACCGAACGGCTCACTTGCGAGCGAGAATCTGATCCGGATTCCAATTGCAATTCCTATCACGACCGGGAGGTTTTGCGACGGAGCCTATTGGCGTGTTTGAAGGGATTTTATTTCGAAAGAAACTGGCAGCGCCGACATCCAAACGGTACAACCGGTGGAAGTGGCACAAATCCTTCAAGTGCGATGGTATTTATTTAATTTTGTACTTACGTTAAGTAGCTTAAGGAGGCGTTTGAGTGATTGCTAACAATGACAGACAACAGAAATATCAACGAGGAGGTCAGGTGCAATCCAACTTAATCGATGCTTCACTCGAGCCTACGAGAAACTATGAGAACATTTAATATTATAATGACACAAAGGATGATAGGTTTTGAATAAACATACTACTATTACTTCACACGACTAGTCCAGTTCGACAATTCCATCTTGACAGTCTGCCACAAGTCAAAAGCGGCTATCGAGCTATAGTATTCCGTGAGGTAGGCTTGACCATGTACATAGTCCGAACAGGCAGAATCAGAAGGTAAATCATCTTCGACAACGATTTTAATGTGGAAATATACAGATTCTGTCAAGAGACCGAACATATGACAGCATGCAGAGCGTTCACCAACCAGCCCAACCTTTTGCGACCGAAGAATATGATATAACATCGTAAAATATCTAAATCCTACAAAGCTATGTTAATCGAGCTTTAAACATGAACATAGCGACCCGAAGAACGATGCCGAGAAGGCAGCTGCTTGAAGTTAAATTGCTCGTCTGTTTCTCTGTTGTCATCTGTAAGCTAGAGATGTGCGTACTGAGTAACACTGAGTGAGGGAGTTAGATCTTTGCAATGAAAAGAGTGTGACAACTCTTAACATAGAATGTTAATGACTCTTTAGGGAGTCGTTATAACCATACACACTCACGAGTGACTAACAACTGGCCGTAGGGAGCCGAACCCCATAAGAATGAGTGTCATACTCGCTGAACGAGTAGGAGTTGCTAAACGAGTGGTTTCTCGACTCATTTACCGACTCCCACTCACTCTTCTAAGATTCAGCTCCCTGTTACACACTCGTGAGTGAGTTTGATCATAACGACTCTCAAGAGAGTTGCTGAACGACCTGAATTCCAATGGTGAGCGAATAAGAGTATGTTAAATCTCTTAAAGGAGTTGTTATTCTCATCTCTTCTGAAAACAGAACAAAAAGAACTGTAAACTATTACCGTTTGACCAAACAAGATTTGAAGATTTCAAGTAATCAAAACTAATCTTGGTTTAAAATCTTTCTCCCAAGATCTCTTGCAATGCACAACCAGTGCAATGCAGTGTTCGAGAGGAAGATGCTCTAAGGAATTTTTGGCCCTCTTTTTGTGGAAATAGAACGTTGTTTCCGCTAAAAAAGGGTCATTATCAGAAGCAACAGAGCTGTATCTGAACTACCCCAATTTCGCCCAAGAAATTGTCTCAAGACTATCGCTGCGGTAGCGTCTGCCGGGAATGCCGGGTGCGGGATCAACTCGGTTGAAATCAATCAATCATTGCCCTGCTAACGGTCGCTCGGGCATACCCGGCAACGCAACTGACCAGCTGCATCGCCCGGGACATAAACTAAAATGACACGGATTACTGCACCGCACACCTGCCACCGCCACCGAGTGCGAGTGCACGGTCGGAACGAGAAACTTATAATTGAAAGCGGTACGTGTCGCTGCAACAAAATCCGATGCACAATACCGCCTGCACGGTGCTGCATTTCGCGCTGCACCCGTTGAGAGTATGGGTGTGCACCCTGTTTTATTGCAGTTTGAAAACGATGAGAAATAGTTTGTGTCAGTGCTGGCGAGAAGGTGTACACGGTGCGCTCGTGTGGAGGTTATTTTCCAAACGACCGACCATTTGGCCGGCAACGGGGACAATCGAAGGATTACTTCGTTAAGGCACCAGCACGGTTGATCGTGCAGTGTTTCGCCCCTCTTCCCACGCTGCCGAAACAGCAAATCCCACTTTAAAAACCACTTCTAAGAAACCGTCGAAGTAGAGCTTCCGGAATCCGGCCATCCCCCCATCGTCGGTTTGCTGGGGGAGATGGGGACATCTTCTCGTGCGGGTTGCGCTCGTGCGTCTGCAGAACGATCCCAGCAGAGCGGTTGCTTAACTTGATAAACAAGATAAAAGTATAAACCTCTAAATAAGCTTTATAAATTAAACTTCCTTAATTTGAGGACAGGCCCGGCGGGTTTGCCTTCGCGGGTTTGTCTGCACTGGGCTCGGGTTGCTCTTTACCGGGTAACAGGCGAGTTGCGAAAAGAAACGAAGCCGTTGGATGCCACCAGGACGGGCGCGGATGTGTGCGAGTGTGCACATGCCTGATGTTGCTTTCGCTTGCTTTTCTTTTTGTCTCTCTCCACACATACTCCCTTTTGGCAGCTCATCTTGGCAGTGCGTTTCCTTTCCAGCGAATTTCTGCTTTCTCGAACCTCGGTGTACGACGTCTTCGCTACGGGGAAAAGCTCGCCTTTCCACTCGCAAACGCTGCGCCGCCAGCGACGACTAAAGTAGCTTGATAATGACCGGGAAGCAGATTTCGGAATGCTGCGAAGCGGCGGACGCTTTCGAGCCGGCAGCTTTCTTTATGAAGCCGGTGCGCGATTACACGTAATAAGATCGCCTGCTTCGTTCCGCACGGGAAAAGAACGGGCGGAAACAAAGCGACGAAAACCCAAAAGGGCAACAGAACATTCGGTCTGCGCGCCGGGGAGGTTATGTAATGTCGCGCGTACTGCAATTTGTACGTTAGTTCATAAGTCAAGTGAAATGTGGCCGTATTATATGATGCCGGCGCTGCTGATGCTGCTGCTGCTGGAAGAGCTTTCAAGTGGAAAACCTTATCACATGCTCATTGTTTTGCGCAAAATAAGCTGGCTGGGTTGTGCTATCATTTAATTGAGTTAGATGTAATGAAATCTTTTTCGTGTGCAGACGTTTGCACTACAGTGCTCTGCAAGAGGAGATTTTGTAGGAGCTTTGATAGGGGGAGACGGTCCAGGTCGGATTGTGGTACCGGCACTGCCGGGTGAAGATTATCGCCGTTACAACTACAACGCCGGGTCACATATATTAGAGACAATTATGCTAAATTCAATTGAAAGCGTAAATAACTATATCTATTATATGACTATTAATATGTGAAACTGAAATATAGGCGACCATTTGGTACTATATTTCTGAAGAAAACTTTATATGAATGTGGTTGTATCATTCAATCACGGGTACAAATTCTCTGGTTTATTGGAAGTTTTCAACAGAAGCATTTTAAAGTCTGTTTTGCAATGGTGGATCGACGGCGGCTCAAGTACTCGAATTGCCTTTCTCTACTTCTCTACTCTTTCGCATGACGTTGCATTTTTTTTTCAACAGTTCTTGTTATCTTATTTTGTTAATTGATAGTTCGGTTCAAATCGGTAGCGTATTCGGATCGAGTGTGGCTGGACTTAATTTCGTTCATTTTATCTTTCCTGTTTCCTTCAGTCTATTTCTAACAATTCATTTCATTTGTTTTTATAATTTTATTATTGTCATGTCGGTTTTTGATATAATCTATCTTACTTTTGTTTCATTTCTCTATTTTCTTTTCTTTTTTGAAAGGATTCTAAATTATAGGTAGTGCCCTTAAGTTTAAATCCGGAGTATTTCTTAAATTGGTCCTTGATTTAACTGTTTATTGATGGCATTCGACAAATGATTATGATTAGAATATTGAAAAGTTTGTTTTAATTGACTGATAGGTTGTGGACAAATGTAACTAGCACCTACCAAAAAAGAAAGAATATCCTTTAATGTATCACAGAGTTCTGCTTATGACTGATAGCTAGTTTTAAATATATTTTTTATTTTAAGTGAATTTAGATCTATTGCTTTGGACAGTAAACTGTGACTGTGTCTTCCCTCGCAGTGTATTCTTGATTTATGTTTTTATTCCCAAAGTGAGACAGTACTAGCTCAGAACTTGCTATTTAGTTATAGAAAGGCATCGATAATGGCATGTAAGTATTCTGCAGCAAAACTAAAACTTTATACATAAGTTCTATCTCGAAAATAACATTAATTTTTATATAATAACAATCTCGATAAACCAACCGCGTAGATTTATAAAAAGTGGTGTACACTACTTTAGTAGCAACCGAATTAAAAATAAATATTGAACCAAATTAAAATGATTGGAATCGGATTGATTTCGTGAAAAACTGCAAACCTGGAAAACTGGCTTGGTTCAAAATAAACATATAATAAATTGAACGTGTCTTTTGCAAAAGTTTGTGTGAATAGATAAGAAGCTTTTTCAATAACGAAACGATATTCAATGAATTCTGACTTGCATAGTGAATCAAATGGTCATATTCGAACATATATGGAAAAGAAACATGTAGAATATTATCATTAAAAACGAAAAACAACATAAGCCGTATTGTAACCTCAATTTAGTTCTTACCAATCGCGTTTTGTCATTCAAAATATATAGTTATTAAACGTGATAGGGATCTTGATGTGTACATAAATCAACTCCAAGCACCTGAAACACACTTCAATTGATAAGCAATTTAATTGAAATCAATATCATTATTCAATTGGCATTGATCAAACAACGAGAGCCAGCGTCAAGTGAGCCACTCGTACAGAAGAAGAAGCTTTCACGCTCGACCACACCTTCGCTCCTCCACCGTCCACGCACCATGGGTTTGGCAAAAGTTTGTCTCTATTGAGTAATTCATTTCGGTAAAAAAAAACTGCCTTTGATCGATAAGTACGGTTCGAGTCGGTGCTTGCAAATTCATTTCCGACCCGATCGTCCATTCGAACGCGGCGAGCATTTTGCGATTGCGTACGAAACCGTACGGGAAGAAAATCGCCATCGTGGAGCGTTTTCCGGCAACGACGCCGTATTTGTTTGAAGTAACTTATCCGAATAAAAAGGGCCGGTCGCGCAAGTGGCCCCTGTCTGGCCACGTGCCCGCACTGGTCCCGGTGGATTTGTTGCACAACATCGTTCCTTCGCTCGCTGCTCGGACGTAAAGTTTCGAATCTTTGCAGGAAAGTTCTATTTGATGTTTATTCGCCCGGCTGCTCTCTTTGCCGGGCTTCGGGCTAACGATTCATAGACCAAATATTAATAAATTTCTTCACGGAAATGTAAATACTCCCCCTCCCCTCCTCATTGCGACGCTTGCTCGGCCGGCTGGCTTCAATTCAATCGTAAAAGTCGCCTTACGGACTGGTCTCACAAACCGCACTGGTTGCTGGCTTGCGTCCAGAATTTGGTAAGTGCGGTTTTCGTTTGTTTCTTTCTATTTCTCTCGCCCACTTGGCTTCGAATGAATTGTGCCAGCTGGGGTAGTGCTTTCGTGGAGCAAATGCATCGTTGGCCGTGAAGGATGCGATTTGTTGGTAGGAGATGGCTTAGAAAAGCTTTATTGAAAGATAGATTCGGAGAGTTGTGCTTTTACGAGCGATGGCGCCATTTGCTTTAAACGGCTTACATTGCACTACGGAGATCAGCTGCAGCGGAAAGCAATATTTATTAGCTAGATAGAGTGAAATTAATAATGAATTTGGATTGAACAGAGTACACACAAGAATAATTTAGAATAAAGACCATAAAGAAGTTCCGAAGTATGTTAATATGGACAAATGAATGTCCAAGCGCGTACATATTAAATAATTTCCAAGCCCATACTTACTAAATATGGCAACAACTGGAATTTTAAGTCACTCAAATGAAGGGCAACACATGAGCTGTAGTGTTTCATTTTGACCATAAGTAGTTGTTGTATGATCAAAACGGAGATGAAACCTTGCATATAGAAATCTACTAGATGCATCCATATTAACTGCAGCAAGGATTCGAATTTTATTTTGTTGAAATTTCGAAATCTTTCGATTAAAACCCGTTTACATGAACCGCAACTCCAGGTGCAACTAAAAAATAACGTCAAATTCGTATCGCTCCGTGTAGACTAGTGATGTGCAAATTCGATCCCATGTTGGATTCGATCCCTCCGATCCGATCCTAGCTTTGATCGATCCTCCGACTTCGATCCGAATCCGCATGTTGTTCGGAGGAGGAGGGAGGGGGATCCCGGATTCTCCAGATCCCAAATCCGAATCCCAGATCCGAATCCCGAATCCCAAATCCGGATCCCCAATACCGGAGCCCAAATCCTGGATCCCTAATCACGGATCTCGAATCCAGGAGATCCCATATTTCAGATAGAATCTGGATTGCTTCGATCAGGGATTCAGATCTGGGATCCGATCCTAAGTTGCACTTCAGATAAAGCAGACTTCATTTCTTAATTTTTGTTCCCTTTTATCGCCAAATTCACCACAACAATGTCTAAAATGCAACATCATTTCTAAATATCTTCACATTTGTTTACACATTCACTCAAAATGTTTGTATCGAGTTGCGCTTGAGTTGCGCTTAAGCTTCGCCTACCGAACCCGAAAAAGATTTTGACAGATAAATGGGCAACTGACAGCACTGACAGCGTTCTCACTTAACGAGTTGCGCTTCATGTAAGCGGGCTTATAGAATTTAAACTTTTTTTTCTCTTCTAACAACTGTCCATCATAGAGGGTAATAGGAAAATGGAGCTTTTGCTATTTAATATGTGTACACTATATGATACACCAGATAATACTGAACATATTAGGATGAAATTAGGAAATTATTGAAATTAGGATAAATATTCCAGTCAACAATTAAAAGAAAGACATGAAATAACAAAAACGACTATAACATAATACAAATTTCATAGTTTTTGAAAAAAATCTAAGATATTACAAATTAATACATAATTTATATATAAATGATTATAAAATAAATTATTATAATGTTTTATAACAAAACAATTGAAAAAATCATGAAATGCTTCTAAAAACTCGCAACACAGATTGAAATTGGAAACAGTTTCGTTGAATTGCATCAAATCGTCTCTGCTGCACCAAAGCGTTGGATGTCTCTGGGCGGATTTGTCGAATCTCTTCTGCCGCTGTCTGCACCGGTACTTGGATGCGCTTCCAGTGCAATGCAATTCTTGTAATTGAGTCTCATTTCGAGTCCCGCTCCCTTCGCTATTGCGCGAGTTCGTTCGGGTTTGGGGCCAGCCGTATCCGCTGCCTCTGTAGCGTTGTGTTCGCCCTAATAAAGCTCCCATGCCGGTTCGGGGGCTTCCGCTTCGCAAGAAGTTCTGCGGTTGGCCAATTTGGGAGAAACGGAATGGAAAATTTCTATTGCATTCACCGCGATGTCAATATCGTTTGTGGATCGGTTGGTTTGGCTTTTGTAGCGAGTGGGGGTTTTCTTGGGTTGTGTGTTGCCTTCCGACATCAACTCCGTTCGGCTGGTAGCCGCGTTTGTGTAGGGTCTTTCTTGAGACCTAGTCGGTTTACACGGTGATGCAACCACGCCGAAGGAAGGAAGCTTCCATGGGTAGTTAAAACGGGACGACACAATTTTATTTCCGGGATCGTAAATCAATTGTGTCGTCCGCTTGTAATGAGCATCGTAGGGTATTTTTCGTAAGAGATTACCTTTCAGCCGTTCAGCATTCCGGCACATACTTTAAAGCAACCGGATGCATCCGCAGCGCAGTGTACGTGTGGAAACATTGGAACAAGTGAGCCATAAAATTACTTCATATCTCCTGACCGGGTTCGTGCAGCGCTGCCAAAGTCGATGGAAATTCGATGGCCCTAGCCATGCAAACCGCACCGACCTCAGCCACATGCACCTCAAATCGGTGTAATATCAATTCCGCATTACAATAACTCAATTTGTTATCCTTTCGAGGTTGGCTTGGAGACGGCGCCGCCGCCGCCGCTGCCGCCACGTCAAACCATGCGTTCCCGGGGGATTTAGTTCCACATCACACCGCACATGTGAGCATATGTTTTCGGTCGTTTTGGGAAAAATGGATGCGTCCACGAGTCACAAGCGTGCAGTCCTTTACCTTTCGCTCAAGCGGTTGGTTCGCCACCCGGGTGCATCTGCATCCGCCGGCAGACTTGTGCCAGATCGAACGTAACAACGAGCACGTTAGCATGATCGGGTTGTGCCTGTGCTGTAAGGTGCGGAGATAAAAATGGCGACCTATCTCATCCACCCATGGGAAGCTCAACCCACCCCATATCTCCGCCGGTTATAATCAGCTGGGGAAAAATAATGGAAATGCTCTCGTTCTGGTCTGGTACAGGGTACAGAGAACATTGGAAGTCGCAGGTTTTTTTTCGCTCCTCGCTGCTCGACACTGGAGAAAATTGAATGCACTAATGTACGACATCCGGTGTGCCACGTGCGCGTAATAAATTCGCCGAACCGTACGCGACGGATAAATCACTCAAAACTCCTTCGCCCGTCCAATCATTCGGTTGAGGGAATAATTGGATTCCGGTGCTTTTCGTGGAGCATCGTGGATGTCGGTAGGTGGTTGTGCCACGTGAGTTCGATAGGTGCATTTTGGATGATTGAGCACTTGACGGTTTTTTTAGTGCAGGTTGATGGTGAAACAATATCGGCAAGCTTGTGGCTGTTGGTGCGGTTTGTAACGGCTTAGTTTGGTCTTTGCTGTCTGATATCTGGCTTGAACAGTGTTATTTTACTCCCAATTTGAACCACACAACCACATAAGGAAACAAATACGCTGGTGCAATTCGGAAACTATTGATACTGTTTCTGTGGAATGATTAATTTAATTAAATAAAATTTTGCATACTTTTTGCATATTTTTTGATTCAGTTGAATTTACTATAAATAATAGATTATTAATATTGTTTATCAAGCAGAGCGATGTTTTTGCACATCGAATTTGAACTATTTGTAGGAACACACTCAAACAGAACATTGATAAACATTGGTCATAATTATCATTGATCTTTGACCATTTTTATTTAGTCTGATGTACCCAAAATGTCTAGAGGTTATCGGCTGGCTGGGTCAATTGAAAGGTACAGTGTCTGGACTAGACATGGGCATTATGATTCCTTTCGAGGAGAGGAGTGAATCATGTTCGCTCCTACGCGTGAATCACGAGTGAGCGATGATTC
>KB673090.1:5133063-5140563 GCA_000349145.1 Anopheles dirus
GCCGCCACCGTCAAATGAAACCTTAATTAATTATGAGGCAAATCATTAAAAACGAAACTGTGATCTGATCTACCTCGCGCGCGTGCGTGCCGGTGTAATATAATCACATCGTGATTTTCGGCGGTGGTTGTACGTGAATTTTAACTGCCTTGTGCCGAATGTTTGCACAACATGTGAGTGAAATCAAATATTTGCATTCGCTTTCGCTGCGACCGCCAGGTACGGGTGGACGGGCGTGTTGGTGTGTGTGTGCGTGTGCGTGGCATGTATTTTTCAACGGGTTTTTGGGATTTTCACGATCGTTTCCCTCCTCTTGGGTGGAGAGAGAGAGAGAGAGCGCGCGGAAAGCATAAAGGTGGGAGAGGAACCAAATTTTAATCAAGTTCACATCACTTTCGAAAGCGTGCCCGAGTGTGTGGTTTGACGTTGGTGAGGTGAGCCCACCGTGTCCCCACGAGCGGAGGACACGTTTTTGCAGGTGAGATTTCTTCTTTTTTCCCATTATTATTTTGGTGCTGTTTTGCGCGTGCATGTACACACGAAATGAGTATTTAACTTTGGTCTCATTTTCCATTTGCGTGTGCTCAGCGCGGTGCGGAGTAGGCGGGGAAAGTTTTTTTATCGTCGAAATTAAAACGATCACAGCAGCAAGGAAAGCAAAACAATATGACATTTCTCTGTCGCTTCATTCTTGAGCAGGCGGCAGGATCATGCACAAGGATCGCTGCCACAGGTTTGGGCGGCATGTTTCGTACACAGCCAGTCAGTGGGTAATGTGTTTGAGTGCGTGTGCGTGCCCGCGTATGAAGGGGAAGATTAAATTAAAATGATAATCATATTTTCATCACTCGCGTAACGCACATCGCATCCCATCGCTCGTATCACGTGGGAGAACGGTGGGAAAATGAACGCGGTCCAGCGTGTTCCGGGCGAGGGCACTTGAGATGATTTGGGTCGAACGTTTTCCACACGTTCAACGGAGCAGGCAGATTAAAAGTTGTTAAAATCATTATGTGAAACGCAAACAATGGCACGGGTGTGTGAGCTTATGCGCCGTTATGATTAAATTGTATGCTAATCGAGTTTGGTAATTAATTCTTTTATAGCTGCTTCCGATTCGTTCTTAAGCTCTTCGTTTCGTGGTATTAGTCATCGCAACACACACGTTTAAGACGTTGCATTGGCGCCGTTCGAATGAAATCGATTGTTGTCGCACGGATGGCGAGCATATCGATGAGTAAGTCGAGCGATTTGCACCTCATTTGTAACTCTAGTTCCTCAAGCTGCCATCACTTTCTGGAAATGATTGCAGTCATTAACGTCCGATCCGCCCTCGGGGGGTGGAACGAATAGTTCAATCGAAGCGAGACGCACAGGACGATACCGTTGCGAACAATCAAAGCAAGCGAGCAATCTCTGTCAATAATCAATCCAAGCAGCCTACACTGACGCGTTGAGTGGAAGCTACCAAGCGTGTTGTTTCTTGTGCTTTTCCCTAGAATTCCCTAAACGATAGTGGGATGCTTCGGTTGAATTTCTCGTGAAGGCGGACTCGACCGGTAACATTAGTCTCCATCTTCAGTGTCGTGTTGTGGCGTCATCGCATCAGTGAGCTAATCCCGGCAGTTGCGACTGAAGACGCTACGCGAAGAAAAATTACCTCCCGAGCCGAGAAGAAGAGATGGAGAGAAAAAAAAAAACAAAACAAAAACAACTGTCAGTGGTACCAGCTTTTCGGCGAATTT
Source organism: Anopheles dirus (assembly GCA_000349145.1). Lineage (NCBI taxonomy): Eukaryota > Metazoa > Arthropoda > Insecta > Diptera > Culicidae > Anopheles > Anopheles dirus. The sequence continues at coordinate 5,134,809 of KB673090.1, forward strand.
TCACCACGGGCTGCAGCGGATTTTGTTTGCGCAACTTAATTAAAACTAATTAGAATGGAAATCAATTTTAATTAGCCATTTGACGCTGTACGTCTTGTTTAGTGCCTCCGGTGATTGGCTCACGAGCGTGTGGTACGCGTGCATAAGACGGAGACGGTCTCGGTGCAAGCAGGGAGTTGATGTCTACTGTTGCATGTGCACGGTCGACCGATTAATCCACCCAGAGCGCATTACCACACGGGAAAGACGCGTTTTGTGAAGACAAACTGTTCTGTGAAGTTCTGTTGCATTATACGGTTGCTCATACCAGCCATTGCACACGATTATTTATTCGTTGGAACGCCATTTATTCAAAGTACACCGCTAAATAAATGAGAATGCCTCATGTTCCATGTTTAAACAGTTATCACAATCGAAAGGCTCGTATCATCGCTTTGTTTGGAAACATTTGTTCAAATTATAGCAATTATAATGCTCTAAACGACACTTAATATTACTTCTGACTTAATCAAGTGTTCAATCAGCAACACTGCTCCCTACATACGTTTAAAATCTAGCATTGCAAGAAAAAAATCCTCTAGAAAAAGGGTAAAGATTGTAAAAGCTGCTTCTTTGGCGTAGTATGTTTTATGGGTATTTATCCTTTCAGCTCCTTGAAATGTATTGTTTTTTAATCATATCAGCCACTTGGAGAAGGTGTTTGATTACTCGTAGCACTCCAAACCTAGCTTATTCTATAACGACCTCATTGAGAAATTTTACATAAAGTATGCAGAGCTTCGCGACACACGCGCGTGAGCCAGAACCTAGAGCTACATTTATTACGGCAATACAGGATGAGATACAACAATGTCGACGGTTAATTTTATTAAGCGGAAAAACTTCTTACTACCCGGTAAGTTGCAGAGCAGGAATGTGTAAGGACCGACACCTTATCAGGATATTCTAAGTCAAGAATAGAAGGTTGTAGAATGAATTGAATTCGCCTTTGGAATAACCACTAAACCATGTTTCTGTTACCCTTACACTCCTACGAACACTTGTTGAAACACTGACATAAGCAAAGATCATCACGGAACTATTAATTACTGACTGGAAAGAGGCTCAAAGTTCAGTTCTCAAACAAACTAAACTTACTGCAACACTCTACGCTCGTTATGGTGGAATATGGGAAAATAAAGCATATAGAAACTGTTTCTTCAGATTTTTTGGACCTCCATGTTCCATTTAGCAAGGAAGTCTTGGTGTGTTATTATGCAAATTTGTTTCGATCCATTCATAAGTCTTGAATGGATAAGATAATATCTAGAAATCTATCTAAAAATGGTGTTCAACGAAGTCAACGAACTTTATTTCGGTACGCAAACGGAGATATTGTCAGCGCACGAGTAGCGCATTTTGTTGACAGGCTTTGAAAACAAACATCGCAAATAACAACAAAATAGTATCAGTATCAAGACTAACTCGTACGGTCTATCACACACCCCGCACAATCACACCAACTATTTTGAGTCCTGTCCTGCCTTCTACCATCGTCACACACTTCCTCGTGAAGTGAAAGTGACAATCGCAACGCAACGAGCCCATTGAGAGACGCTCACTTCGACCGACCGAGGGAGATAAGCGCCGCGAGTTGTTGCGTTGTTCAAGGGCAAGGTTATCGCCGGCGGTGATTAGAACCGATCGTACCCGGTGCGGCTGGACGCTGGTTTCAGCTTTCGCCGAATCAGTCAACACGAAATCGTCGAATCCGAAACAGAGTTCGAAAATGTTACCGCGGTTAGCCTTGGTGCGGTTGGTGCGTCAAAGTCTCGGGGCGGCGTCGAGCAGCTACTGTACCGCGGTGTCCCCAACGGACACGTCTCACGTGGCGACGGTGCGACCGAAGAAGATCAACTACGAGCGCATCGGTGTCGTGGGTGTGCCGTTCGATAAGGGCCAGCGCAAGAAGGGAGTCGGGTTGGGCCCGAAGGCGATCCGCGATGCGGGCCTGATCGACCACATCCAGGAGATATCGCCCAAGCTGAACATCAAGGACTACGGCGACATCCAGTACGAGGCGCTCAACTATGCCGGGCGCAAGGTGGGCAACATGAAGAAGCTGGAGCACGTGGCCAGCTGCAGTCGCAACCTGTCGCACCAGGTGACGGAGGTGCTGGACGACGATCGGTTGTGTATAACGCTCGGTGGTGACCATGCGATCGCGATCGGGTCGATCGATGGGCACCTGCACCACAGCAAAGACGTGGCCGTCATCTGGGTAGACGCGCACGCGGACCTCAACACCAACTCGACGTCCCCGACGGGCAACATCCACGGCATGCCGGTGGCCCTGCTGGCCCGGGAGCTGTGCGACTACTGGCCGTACATACCGGGCATGGATTGGCAGGAGCCGATCATCTCGATCAAGAATCTCGCCTACATCGGCCTGCGGTCGGTCGATCCGTACGAGCGGGCCATCATCGAGAAGTTTGGCATCAACGCGTTCGGTATGCGGGAGGTGGAGAAGTACGGCATCCGGGAGGTGATGCGTATGGCGCTGGAACGCATCGATCCGGACGGTACGAAGAGTCTGCACGTGAGCTACGACATCGACTCGCTGGATGTGCTGGAGGCACCGAGCACGGGCACGAGCGTGCGCGGCGGGCTGACGCTGCGCGAGGGTATCTACATTATGGAGGAGGCGTACGGAACGGGCCGGCTGGCGGCGGTCGACCTGGTGGAGGTGAACCCGGCCATCGGCACCCCGGAAGACGTCCGCCGGACGGTGGAAGCTGCCGTCCATCTGCTTGTGGCGGCCTGTGGACACAGCCGCAAGGGCGACATCGCCGACACGCTGGATCTGATACCGAAGTGATAGGGTGAAGTCCGTTTTAACTGCCACTGTATTCGTTGTTCCCGTACAGCTCAATAAATTTGTCTATACGTTCATTTTCAAGGTTCCGGTACGTTTGCAAAAGACCAGACCGTGGCGGAGGACGGAGAAACTGATTGCATGCGGTTCCAAACTTTACCAAAGGGGTATTAATTTGTGTGGTTTTTGGGCGTTGGTGATGTGTGCGACTCTGGAATGCAGCGTTTTCGGGTGGACCGAGTTGAAGTGGCAATGTTTGGACATAAATCCGGCCGATGCACTGCAGGACGGCAAAGTCCGAATGTGTTATTAATCGAACACACCACTCAGTTAGGGTTTTGGGGGCTGACTTCCGGGTTTGTTCCAATCGGTTTGGTTCGTTATTTAACTTCAAAAGGTCCGCCAAAGACTACACGGGACGCAGAAGGTTCGGATTGTTTGGTTTGGGAGACCACCATGAAGTATTAGTCGCCAGGTACCTCCTGCGCCCGTGGTTGCATCCTTCCGTCCTACACATACGAAACCCTACGAAACAAAGCGCCTGGTAGCTTCCGACTCGTCTGGACGCACTTGATAAAAGGTAATTTATGGTTTCCTCGTCCGACCCGGCTCCCGGAAAGCGCATCGGGAGTATTATTCAACGTTTCCTCGAACCCGGTCTCAATTTCACGGCACGGCACGTGGCGTCTACCGATTGCAAAGTAGTGTACGATGTGTGTTTGCCAAATTAGAATTTAGACTTTTATTGCCACTCTCCGCCCGATCGTGGTGGGTTGGGTGTTGGAATCCAATTTCCAAGCCACCCACTGAAAGCTGTTTTTCTTGCCTCGCCCGAGTGCATGCTCACAAGGGGGAGGACTTTTTTACCAGCGCAACTGGCGCCACTCGCCCACACATGTGCAGTTTTATGACTTCCCGAAACGAAGCTGTTGAAATGTTTTTCTTGTTTTCGCACTAATCGTTAAATTGGTGGCAACCGGTGTGTGTGTGTGTGTGCGTGCGTGCGGTGGGTATGTGTTTATGATGACGTCTTTTGTGTGATATTTTTCGGCTGCGATCGTTCGGTGCCGGGGCGGTTTGCAGTGTGAAACACCATTTTCCATTCCGAAAGAGGTCGTACAAGATTTATTATTGTACCGCGCGCAGCCCCTTTCCATCCTGTGTTCTTCGGCCGTACTTCGAGGACATTGTTTACGATCTGGAGAAATGACGGGAACGGGGACGTCCGTTGAACGTTGTGACTTACTAACGATGGCTTTATTTCGCACCGTAAACTTTCATGTTGCGCCTGCAGATAGAGCACCTCGCAGCTCGCAACATAGTTGAGGTGTCATAATTTATACTTAGCACAGCACATCAACCGGTGAATGGGGACGCAAATTTCGTATCGTAAGTAAATGAATTAAATATGATCACTTCTTCTCGACCTGCATTGTCTTCGATTGGGCCTGGCCCGGAGTTCTACTGCTGGCAGTGTTTTGCCACCGTAATGGATGTCGAGGGTCCGGTGTGCTGCTACCGCATCCAATTCCAACCGAAATGACTCTTCATTAGAGGCTCGTAGAACAATGGGCACGTAAAAAAGAACTCCTGGGTAGTCGGGTTCTAAGCGGGAAGGTTTCTGAGCGAATCCTTCGCCTTGTTAGCTCACCGGAATGGCAGGTGATGGATGCAGGGGAGAGGCTGTGGTTTGTTAGGTCACACACACACATACACACCAAATGCCACCCCGTAAGTCAACGGGCGGTGACGACAGAGGGCCAGTGACAACCACCAAACAAGCATATTATCATCAGAAAGTTGGCCGTTGGCAGGAGCACACGGTTTTGGGTCGTGGAATTTTCAACATAGAAATGTATACTCGAGAGAAAGAAAGAGATAGGGAGATAGAGAGAGCAAGAGATGGAGAAAGAGAGAGTGCTAGAGAGGGTAAAAGGGAGTAAAAAAAGGTCGAAACTCATTACAAGTGTAATCTCTCGTCATAATAATTAATTATCTTCACGCAAACCGAGTACTAAAGTCATCAACGGTAGGATGCGCGGTCAAAGTGGCTAGCAACTAGGCAACCGAAGGGGTAGAATCGCACGGAGCGAGAACTTCACTCCCCGGAAAGGACGAAAGGATGAACGGTAGCAGGGTCTCGATTTTCGGGAAGATTGCTGGGGCTTCGGCTGTCAAGGTACCGTTCATCGTCATCTCCTACCAGCCAGGGTGACATGATTTTTATTCGTTTTAGACCGCACCGGATACGGGCCGAGGGAGTGCGGGAGCGTTTCTGCGGACCTCAAAGGGTAACCGGAACAAGAAACGACATCTCGCAAACCGATATCATTCAGTTGTTTATGGTGAACCATTTATCAACGGGAGAATATGGGTTGCCTCTGGCACTGGTTTGAATTCGGCCGACTGGTTTGGGAATGTTCCGGCGTCGATGCAATAAAAGCAACTTCACTGTGGTTTTATGTCGTGTGGTGTAGGAACACAAACGTTTTCTAAAGCAGTGTTGAAAAGTGATACGAAAAGTTATTCAGTATGGTTTTACGTGAAATAGCTGAAAAAACAGTCTAGAATCCACTCAAGAGAAAAATATATCAAATATTTCATAATGATAAAATAGCTTTCAAAATAATTACTAAAATGTAAGGTACATAAAATACCTATGACTATTCCACTTATTCACTTGAATTTGCATGCGCCGAACGTAATTCAATCTGAAATCGCATTAATCGAAAGTACAGCTATCACTGATGAACATGGTTTCACAACAAATAAATTTTAAAACTATGATTAAAGATTAAATCCAGTAAAACTTTGCATCATTTACATGGTTGAGGATACATCATACTCGTTACCTAGTTTTCACCGCAGTTGTTTTATTATTACAACCATTGTCGGTATATT
>KB673090.1:5143063-5154032 GCA_000349145.1 Anopheles dirus
GGAACCGAAAGACAAACGTTCGTTCTATCGATCGAATTGAATAGAAATGTATCATCAATTTATTACCCGGGAGTGGGAGTTCAACTGAACAAGTACGGGGGAAATCCATCCAAAGGTTAGCCACTTGGAACAGCGTTAGCTGCTGTGAATGTTGCGTAGGTTGAAAAAGTAAAATGACTATGTTTTTAGCTAGATGTAGGTAGCATAGATCTGGGGTCTTTTAGCGAATATGACAGATGGATTGAAACTGTCGAAATAATATAAAAAGAGATCATGTGATGTATGGAAATAGATTCATAGAAATAGATACATTGTACCATTATTATTCAAATTCCATTTTTTAAATAAAATGTTTATTTTATTTTCAGTTATCTACTATTTTCATGTTTAATTTGAATAAATGTAAGAATAATTCGAGTACTTAGTTATTTTTTGCTTTATGGTTGAAAAAAGTCCTTAACGTTACGTTTTGCTATTTAGTGACATGAGAACTGACAAAGACATTAGATCCACAAGGCTGGTTATTTCTTCAGAACAAACTGGATGGATCAACGGCAAACGATAGTTCACGATCATGAACTGCTTACGGATTTTTTGCACCAAGCCGTTTCAAACAATAAACACCAAGCGCGCTTAAAATTTGAGCGCGCTTAAACAAACTGAGCTAACTTTACAAACACTGAAAACTGAGTAATTAAACTTGAACAACTCAAAATGTTTTAAAATAGTACTATTTGTTTTTTTTTGTATTTAAATCTTACAACTATACATTTAATAAGCATAAATTTGAGGGGAATTTTCATAGAGCACTATCATGTGATACAAAATAACAAAAAAGCATTGAAAAAGTTTTAATAAAGATCCAATAAAATCACTCACTTACAACCTCATGAATTATCAAAAATTATATTATAATAAATTATCAGTAAAATGTACAACATGGATATTATTTGATTCCACATATGATTTTGAATACACTGAATGTTAGCTTGATTTTTACTATGATTGAATCAAAATTTTGAAATTAAAAAGGGCATATTGGTGCTTTTTGGGCGTTTAAGAAACAAATATAACAACTATAACAATTATAACATACAATTTGACACGTGCAATGTGTTGTAACGTTGTAAAATAATAAAAAAGTGAAATAAATATGAATTGTCTCTGTTTTGGACGTTCTAATATTTTGATTTAATGATCAAGGTTTGCGAATATAGCAAGCGCATCAGCTCCCAGCAAGGATAAAATAATACATAGTAGCTTTCACAGAAACAGGTGATTAATTGAACGAAGTCCAAGCAATTAGTAAAATATGTCCTATTCCTTTTTTTGTCTTAAAAATCCCAATAGTTTTCATTTTCGTCTTTTGTCTGTCTGTCCATCTGCGCTCGTGTCTGATCAATCGCTCCAAATGAGCAGCGCGGCATTCCAAAAAAAAACCCCGAACAATGATTACCCGTAAAAAAACGCGCCCCAAGGCGCAACCAAATCCTTGCGTATTTCTGCGTCGAGCATGGTCGCAACGAGCGGACCAGCAGTCCGTGCTGGACACAATGGAACTCCTGCTGCTTATGACCTACTGGCCGCTCTGCTGGGCCGTGGGACACTTAGTATTCATTTCCATGCCGGTGGAGTTTGCTGAAGAAGATTTACGACATACTCGGGAGCAGCGTTTTTTTCTTCTGCGCCTACGCCGTCACCAGCTTCTTGCGGTGCGGCGGCGAGCTTCGATGGATGGCATTCTTTGTTATTTTTCGCAGCGGGTGTCTCCGGGCCAGGAGGAACGGTGAGGCACGGCGCGGCATACCGAGGCCATGTTTAATAACCCACCGGAAGCTGGACATCCGCAGGCATCGCCGTAGAAACTCGCCTAATGAATCGCCGCTAGGTGGCCGCTGATGAGGTCTTCTTATGCCGAAAACGAAAAAAATGAAAAGGATAAGATGGCCAAATCTGGTGGAAAAATGGGTAGAGAAATGTGCTTTTTTTGGAAGGGTAGTTGTGTGTGGGTGTGTGGGTGCTACATCCTAACAGTCCGACGGCGGTGTACGGTGCGCTTCATTTCTCCGTTCGGCTTACAGTGTTCGACAGCGGTAGCTTCCACGCCCGTCGGTCGTCATTGATGTGGAACAAATTGAAAAAATCTGTTCATAAATTACGGAACCCCACTTCAAAAGGGCCCTCTTCATGCCGGGTTTTTCCTTCCCCGGGTGCCGGTAGGGTTGCGCCGCGCGCTACCGAACTTCGACCAGAAGGAGAGACAGAGAATTAGTACGATGCGAAAAAGTTTGTCCTAATTGGAAAAATATGCATCCCCAAGCCCGCAGCCCCTGCAAGTGGGATTGGGAAAATGTGCCGGTTTTTTTGTTGTTGCACCCACTCCCACTCCAGTCCATGCCATTCTTCAGGCGCTTCTTTATCGCTCACGCTGTCGGCCAGCCCGCATCCAGCTCAGGCGGGCGTGCATTCTGCAAATGCAGCGGAAACAGATCGGTGGCAGAAAGTTTCGTTCCTCCGAGGGTTCACGCGGCATCTCATCAGGCGAGTTTCCATGGCAACACGCTTCTCTTTGTGCGCTGACTTTTCGCCATTCCCGGGGCCACACGCCGTCTTGAGGTTGAGGTTTGTCCCTCGCTAGTTTCCTCCACTTCACGTTTGTATGGTGTTGGTGTGTGTGTGTGTGGAATTTTGACAACTAAATTTCAAGCTCAATAAAAAGGGTAATTTATCGTTGTTAAATGTTTGGCGTCACCCCCAGCGCTCCGCATCGTTGGCTCCGTTTCGGTGTGCCAGTCACGTGGGTGGATGTGCTTCCGTGCCCGTTAGCAAAATGAAGCCATTCCGGGTTGGTAAAAGCGCACCGTGCACAGAGGCAATGAATCGGGAATGGGGCCAAGCCCGCTCGCTTGGCTTTAGCTGCCGGTTCCGGGCCACGACCCGCTCGCCTTAAAGAAAGGAGCCTGTCACTAACGCTATCGTTGACACTTTCGATGAAACACTCGAGCTCCACACCGGCACGAAACGCCCGATGAGTGACTTCCGGGACGTGTGCTGGGCCGGTGCCATGTACATGTGCTGAGACTTTATGTGTGTGTGTGTTTTGGGTGTGAAATTTTTATGACGAAAGATGATTGATGTTTCTCGAAGGAGGTACCCGCCACGAACGTCTGCGAGGCTCGTACGTTACGGGTCGCGTGCGGGGTCGATCCGGCGGTTGGTTGCTGCGGTTTACGCTCGGTAACAGGCTGCGTTGGTGGCGCAGGGAGGCGGGTCGGGACGTTGTGCAAATGTTTACTCCGGAGAGTTCGCTTAAAATTTAATGTTTACTCAAAAACCCATCCGGACGGATGTGGTGAAGCCGGGCATGCGATAGGCGAAACATATTGGTGGGGTAGGGTTGAAAACGTTGGCGTGTAAGAACCACCAGCCAGCGAGGGAATAAAGTCAAAGGTGATAAGTGAAGGAAAGTAATAAACAATTTATTACATTAAGCTCGATGTAAGGTCACTGATTTGATGGAAGTAGTACAAGCAGTACAGCAGCCTGCTCTGTAGCTCGACTGCTTTGGCGTGTGTAGTTAACATTTGCTACAGCATTCGAGATTGTGTTGAAGAGGTAATACACACTGGTATTTTATGGTACAAACATGACACATCGAGTTTATTTATAGAATACACGAGTAAATATAACTTGTTGACAGTTAAAACTCATAGTTTAACATGAGAATTGCTTAGGTAAACTTGTTATTTACAATCTTCTAGTTTGAGTTTTATGTTGTCAAAGCATGTCATGGGGACATGGCCATACAATTAAGTAGCATACTATTAATTTAATATTATATACTTCAGAATAATCTGCCATTGCGTGAATAAGTGTCTATAAATTTCATTACAACAATAAATAAAACAGAAAAAGACTTTGAAGAGAAATGGGAACAAATCAAACATAAAAAAGTACATATAAAGTACAGTAAGTCATTTACTTAAAGATATGCTCAGCACTGAATATCGGTATCGAAAACCTATCTTGAAATTCTGTTGCAATACCTGATTAATTCTTCATTGACTATTCTTTTTGTTCTATTTTGGCGTCACGTTCCGAAGATCATTTAAGTCACTGTACTGGCTAATAGACTTATCTTTACAATCGGTTTGTCATTTGTGTTGTTCAGCTTTAATATCCTTTGCTTATGGGTGTATTGGGTTGACTCAAAATAATCTTTATTGTTTTTAAGACAAAAACAAAGGGAAACACAATTATTGAAAAAAAAACTGCAAAAACTTAAAAGCCTAGAGTCTTAGAGTAAAGTTCCTAACAGAAACTGTGGAAATCGTGATTGATACCAAAACCCATTTGCTCCTTTTGCAAACTGTGTTTCAATTTTAAAGAATACCTTTTAAACACAATTAAATTTATATACGAACTACACAACATTAGCTCACTGTGTTTTTCTTATAATTTTGCACAATTTAAACGATTAAGGCTAGATAAAACGCTGAAATGCGATGAAATAAAAGATAGTGTTAGTTATTGGCAAAACCAAAATGACAACTTTGTTCGTAGATTAAGACATTGAGACCGTCAAGTTAGAGTATCGTTTTGAAAAAAGTCTAAAGTAAATGTCTGAAATACGATTTTTTATACAAAGCATGATTTATCTTAATAACTTATAATTTAAAAAATGGAGATACTTTTTGTTTATAAAACTTAAAACTACAAAAATAGATTGTAATTATCCGGGCGGTATCATTGTGGGTAATTATGCACAAAGTTCTCGATAGAAACTACAAAATGAGGTCGACCCGTTCTCTAGACCAACCGGGGTCAGTTGAAGAACCACGAACCACGCTGTTTCGAGCAGTCGCTCCCGGGTCGCACCGTGGTCGTCCGCTGACAGGCAGGCAGCACGGCACAAAATTAGCGATCCTGCTAATGGTGCCTGCGGAAACCGGGACCGCCCGATAACGAACTGTCGCTCCGTCGGGCGGAATAAACGTCGAACCGCACCGAACCGCTTCTACCCCGGGAGCGAGAAGCTGACATCCGTGGGTATGCTCATTAGCATACGCGATCTACATTTCAGGTTCATTTCGGCTACATTCCAGCGCTGGCGAGGACACGGCGGGTGATGTTTCGTTCTAAATAAGCCTCCCGTTTCGGGAGGCGAACCTATCGGAAGCGCCCTGCGTCTGCACTGTAATATGGCTAGAGGGTTCCCGTGGCAGCCCACTACACTTATGCTCCATTTAACGCAAGATGTCCGTACTTTCGGCGTGGTATGTGCGCTATAGTTGTGTCGGGCTCCCAACAGCCCACATCGATGCACATGTGGAAACAGGCAGGCGAAAAAAATTTCGCCAAAAGTTAAAAAAAGTGCTCGAAACCCCGCTGTTGAAGGTGTGGTGAAGCGTCCGCCGGTGGTGGAACAACAATTGGGCGAATGTTTTTATTTCGCCGGTGCCTCCCTGGGTCCGGTCTTGATTTATGCAAAACCGCAATGAACCTGAAAATTAAATTTTATTTCAATTAGCAATTAATTACACATGTACTTAATTGAATTTATGTTCTACACGCGGAACGCGTCGCAGGATGTCCAGGAATCGAAATGCGATCGCGCCCGGGCCGAGTCCGTTCGATGTCCCTCCCACCGGACCGGCGTGTGCGGGATAAAACGCGTGTGAAGCAATCGGGTTCGGCGCTTCGCGCTTAAAGCACTCGCATGAGTGGATTTTATTTTTATCTCACATACAGGTGTTTCATTTCCTCACCGGGCGCAGCTTACTTCTATTTACCCGCCTGATTACGGACCGTTGCAGCGGCAGCCGGGCGGTAGCTGCATGGTGCTGTCGCCGCCGCCGCCGCCGCCTTTCACCCAATATGATTTATTGTCTCGGTGCGTGTGCCAATGTGTCGATGGGCCGGGAGGGTGTACAGGGGAGGGAGTATAATCTGATGAGTTGCGGTGTGAGAGTATTTAACTGCTGGCCAGGTGCCAAGCGGAACAGGTGGAATATTGCCAGGAACAGGAGGCAAACAAGAGGCATCGGAATGCGCGTGGGCACAAAAAAAAAAAACGGGAACGGGTGAGAAAATAATGGAAACAGATTTAAAATATAATTTACGACATTTTGATGTTTGCTGAGTTGGGCTGGTCATCGATGTCGCCCGATCGGAGTGGATGATGTATTCGTTTCTGTGGCTTTTACACGGTGGTTGTACTTTAATATTGATCGATTATCGGAAGCGCGGAAGTTCGTTACTTTTGTGCTTAAGTTGATACCGAGGTTTACAATTATAACGATGATAAATCTCATTTATGGGCCCATCCATTACGTGCTTCATTTGTATGAACCGGTCGGATTATGATCTTTTCCAAAACCAAAAACCAGTATTTTAGTTATAGAATCGATGAAGTAGTCTCACACCGTTTAAGGCTTGTTTCACTTTTCCACTTCTCTAACTTCTTTCTGTTCACTAGTACAAACTCATTTCTATTCTTATCCCCTATTATACATTTTTTCAAATCTTTCTTAGATAGTCTGTAGTCTGTGTCTCTAAATCGCATTTTAGAGACAAATTGTTGTAATTCGCAATCGCATGATGTAATTTGCTAACAAACATAGGATAGGAATCCGCTGGATTAATTCGTTTAATATTTTACTTCAATTGTTTAAGGGCGGATTCCAAAGAATTCGTCTAGGGGTTGCTTTTGGTCCCATTTTGAGATACTTGTTAACAGGGTTTAAGTCTCTCTACGTCAACGAGTTTGATTTGTTCTTTGTTAAAGTTTAATTACCATAGAACAAATCAAACATACGTAGCGAGACTAAAACCCGATCAATAAGTCATGGGAATTGAACAAAATGGGATTAAAACGAACGCCAAGGAAACGCCTAAGGTTTCTGCTAGAATGTTTGAGTCTATGTCCCTGAGTATAACGAAATTAAAATGTTAAAGGTTGATGATAAAGGTTTGCCATCGACCAAAGGCGTAAATAGGCTGCCTTATCATCATCATCACACCACATTCTTAGCAACAAACACATCCATCCAAAAACACTCCAACAATAGCGACATCAATTCAGAATACACCACAAATCCATCCAGATTACACCACAGCATCCGGAACAACCGGGATCTATATCACCACCTAGTACATCCGAGTAAACCCGAGGGGAACTACAGGGAAGAAATGACCTGGGAACAAAAATGTCGGTCAATGCACAATACGGCCCTGACAATACGGCCTCTACGGCCTTCACTATGAATACTTATGAATATACAAAGATAAATGACAATTTTTTTTATGTTTTTCATGGAGTAGAAAGAAAAAAGCAACATAGGAAAACTACTTATCACTGATCATTCTGAAATAGTTAATATTTTCTTTCAGAATGCACACTGTTCGTATTTTAAGCTGAAATACAAATGGGTACAAATACGTACAATAAGCTCATGTTTTCCTTTACGACACTGCAACGATATAGAATATAAGAAAACATGTCCAGAAAACTCCAAAACTAGTCCAGAAACCGTCAGAATAAAAGTACAGCAAGCTAATCCAACGTCAAGGCCTACCTCGCACGTGCGTATTTAACTACGCCGCTTTTGTTTTGCGGTGAATGAGATTTACGACAAGCTGAGCCTATAAACAGTTTTATTAGTCCAGTGCCTGGTTCCGTCCGCCAAGTCCGGCCACACTTTCGTTTCTCTACTTTTAGGAGGCTGCCAGTCGAGCTTCCGGGCTCCTTCGTCCCAATGTGCAACAGGGCACGGTGGACGCCCTGCAAGCCAATGTTTATACCTCGACCGGGCTAAGATTAATTGTGGTTTTAATTTTCTATGCAAATGCCCAAACTACGCATCGACTTACGGCGCCGCCCAAACGAAAGCAATGAGCCGCACGATCCATGTTTTATGGTCGCTTTCGAAACTAACAGCGCATGGCAGCTGCTAATGGCCGAACGAACGGACCACCAGTTCGGTCGCGTTGCGTTCAGGGATAAACTAACTCAAACTCAGATCAGCTTAGATCGCTGTGTTTGGGAAAATGCGGAGGAAACGCAAACGGCTAATTTTGCTGTTGTTGCGCAGAACAATATCTTAAAGTCAGATTGTTATAAATTTGAACCCTTTTCTTTTTTAATAAGTTTAGTTTAGTAAAATGCAACAGAAATTTCATGCACACGACACACAAACGTTTTATTACCTATTCAGTTACGTGAAACAACGATTTTCCCCGATCACACCGATTTGTAGTTTTCGTTGACATTATAACGCAATTTTATGATACATTTTGATAGAACGATCTGTCAGCATATTGTCAGTTCAAATGTCAGTTCAGAACATTCGAAAAAAAAGCGATAAAGTCCTAAGCGATAAAGTTCACCCAATCCCAAAGTGGAGCACATGAAACATATTGAAACATATTTTGATGATGTACGATCCTTCTCAAGTATTTTATAGGTCAAAAAATTTGTAATAATTATTTTTAATATAATGCTGGCTCCATCAAACTGTGTCATAAAATAACTGGTTCAGCCAGTTCTCCTCGGTTTCCAGCTTTCATTTTGGACATAGTCGTGCTTTGGCACACTGTTAGCTGTTAGATGTAATAAAATTGAATGAATAATGATTTATTATATTAGATGTGCATATTACTTGTTCCTAGTGATGCATTATGCATCATTCAAGTATATTCCAAATCTTACGCTGAATGTTTCAGTATTGAATCTAATCTAGAATAAGAGGGATGTTGAAAGGCCCAAACCATAAGTCAACATGCGTTTCAAATCGAATGAGTCAATTTTTATTCATCCATATGTGCAAAGGTTGGTTACAGTATTCTCCAACAACAAACTCAATGTCTGCAGCAATTGCATAAAACAAAAATGTAAGAAATTGAGCCTGAAAGGAACGTGTAATGTAGTTTTCACTTACAACGAAAGTCAAAATGCACTTAAAGTCGTCCATACACCATTACAAACAGCGATGGAACGAGGGAACGAAGCGTGTAAAAATCCTAACACACTTGTTCACAAGTGTTCGCTTTCGTTCGTGTTTGATTCTTTTTGCTTGCATCGCTCTTCAACCGTCCTCTCGGAGCAGTCACTCCGCACCCGCAATTCCGGACACTATCTCCGGCAAACAATCGGAAAGAGGCAATAAAAATCCCCGAAAAACACACAGATTAATTATTTGATAAAACAAACGCCACCACCCTTCGGCCCCTTGGCACTGGGCGATAAGAAGCTTGCCCGGCTAGAGTCCAAAGTCTTACCGACACGCGAGCGGGAGTAACGCGTGGCTGCGTGGGTGCCGCTGTGGTTAACCATGTCAGCAGGGTAAACGCTGCCGTGGGGGATGCCGGGATACCTCGCTTTGGGGATGAAGGAGCGCTCCGTGTGTGTGTGTTGGCGTGCGTGTGTCCCGGTTGTGGCCGGATGTGTGTTTCGAGTAAGGCTTTTGATTGGGGTTTGCGCTGCTATTGGCCGGGTGCGGGTTGAACGATTTATGAAATATTCATTTCCGGCAAAAGGGGTTGCGACAGAGGAGCCTGTGGGAGCATGAGGTTGAAGACTTGGTTTGGCGGGGGGAACCGGGCGGGATGCGGTACCGGAAACTCGAGCACGCTCGATCGAGGTGAAGTGTTGGGGTCACATTAAAACGAGAGCCATTTCAACGATGGGCCGGATAACACCCGGATAGTGGTCCTTATCGGCACTACCGGCATTAGGGAGCTGGGTGTTCCGGTGTGTGCCGTTCTAGGCGGTGCCGGTTAGTGAGGTGAAAAGTAGATTGATAACACTTGGGGAGATAATGAAAATATGGTTTATCGCCGTGCGGGGAGCTTGTTATCCTTTTTACCACAGTGTGTGTGTGTGTTTTTTTTGTTTGGATCGTGTATTTAGAAGCCAGTTGGAACGGTAGGTGGGTCGGCATAAGGGTCAATATTGGATTTTTTACGTCCGCCGTCGCACTTCACGATTTGCTGATGGAGATCATCACGGTGTTGATGACGATGGTCACGCTGGCGGCAGAATGGTTGACCTAACTGTCTCCTGCTTCCTCTTTCTATCTCTCTCTTTCTCTCTCTCTCTCTCTCTCTCAGTGCCGCGCTGAATAGTTCAGCGAAACCGACACAAAGATAGGCAGCTGGTTTCAATTTACATATTTTTAATTTAGTTCGATCCATTTAGTCACGTTGGGTTATTTTCGTACGCCGGAGGGACTACACACCCCACCCCACACGCACGCAGCCTCAAAGGGGCGGGGGAATGGGCGTTTGGGCCGGCACTAAATGGTGCTCGATTAGTTGTTTTATCAGAAAATAACCTCCACATAATCAAGTTAAACGGATCATATACGGGGCCATGGGCAGGCCGTGGGTTTATTCGTCCGGTCCGCGTGGCCAGCGGCCGATGTGGTGGTAAATTTCTCCGGTGCTCGGTCCAGTGCCTGCGTATTGCGAGTGAAATTGTGCGTGTTACGTTTCTGGCGGTTCTGGAACGTGATGGGAATAGTGTTGGGCTCGTGTGCAATCGATACGAGGTATCAGTTATAATAAAGAGAATGCAACTGTATTATATGCGAATGTTTTAATAATTTTTAGAAAATAATTTAGGATGTTGGGCGTCATACTTGGTATATCAATACGTCAAATATCTTTTTTGACATATCCGTCGTCCGGTATCATTCTAGTGGCATGATCAGCCCACCGGAGCCTTGTGAGTCTAATGCGCTGCGCATTAGTAAGATCATCGTACTGCTAAAAGAGTTCGTCATTGTAGAAGCTCCTTAATTGTCCTTCGGGGCCAAAAATCTTCTATATCTGGTTTGATTTAAAATAAAAAGGGTGTGTTAATAGGGTGTGTTATAATAATAATAATAATAATAATAATAATAATAATAATAATAATAATAATAATAATAATAATAATAATAATAATAATAATAATAATAATAATAAT
>KB673090.1:5154107-5169054 GCA_000349145.1 Anopheles dirus
TAATAATAATAATAATAATAATAATAATAATAATAATAATAATAATAATAATAATAATAATAATAATAATAATAATAATAATAATAATAATAATGCAACACGCGTGACATTGTCGTTTTTGGCTCGTTCAATCCTTATACTGTGCTCCTAAATTGTGTTTTTGAACTGTTTATGTACGAAGTTTGTTCAAACAACAACGAAGAACGTGACAAATATTTGAAGCTGGTTCGCATGTTTTGAAAAGTTTCTATAAAGTTAATTGTTAAACCTTATATAAAATAGCCATGAAAATTCCAATAATACAAATAATACAATGACATTCAGTTCACCGTGTCCATTTGTGCCCGCAGCTTGCAACACTACAAACCCCGACGAAACCCCCGGCTCGTTTATCTCTTCGGCCTGTTATCGGCCCGTGTTTGTGCGCTCTCCTTGCGGCACACTCGTTACACACAGTGACGGAAACACGGGGAGGAAAGGATAAAAAGTAGGCTCGCGGCACGCGGTTGCGTGCGAGTGGCAGTTTTCTGCTAATGACAAGCGCCGACAACAACGCAGCAGCATGACTTCAACAGCCAACGATTCTTCAACAGATTTCGAACAAGTTGAGGCACCGACAACAACAACGAGCTAAAAAAAAAAACGCAAAACTTTTGGACGCTCGCTCGAAACCCACGTTCGCGCGGGGATGATTTTCTTTTTCTTCCTTTCCGGTCGCGTGAAACGAGTGGAATGGCCGGGAGGTTTCGCGCAGCATCCCAAAGACGACAAATGAGCGGCACTACGCGAGACAGCTAAGCGACGCTAAGCGGAAATGGAAACATACCTCCCAGGTAGGAAATAATTAGGAAGCGGCACTCAAACCATTTCGCCTCGAACGTTTCGCGTAGGCCTACGGGTGGTGCTTTCATGTCGCCCGCACGTCGTCCCAAGCTGAGGCCGCGGGCAGATTTCACTAGTGGGCGAACGTGCACGCCGGCAAGGATAACAAAAAAAAAAAAAACAACCGCTTAAATGTCACTGAAAACGCTAAGAGCACGACAACGGGCAAGATGTTCGGAGACGATTAGAAAGTTCCACCTGGGTGGGTGGACTGGCTGGGGTCCTTATGCTGCGTGCGAAGTGGGAGGCTTTCCGCGGAAGGAAAAAACAAATCGCTACGGCGTCGTTGATGTAATCGCTGCTACATGGCCAATTCCTTTCCCTTTCGCGACATTTTTAAACGCTTCCTTGTAAGTTTTTTCCTCCCACCCCACGCCGCAGTGGTTTGGGTGGGGTGGCGCACCCGTGTGAGGTGTGATTATTTAGGCGAAAGCGTCCACCGTTCGAAGGAGCCGGTCCGCCGATAGCATCTATTGGCGCGGCGACCGTGTAGCTTGACCTCACGCGGGTGGGCGCTCTTATCGGTGGTGGTTTTTCCGGCTAAATTATGGGCAATCAGGGGCATTTGCGCTGCGGTTGACAGCGTCTCGCGGAGCTTTGTCTGGTAATTGAGACATCGTTGTCGGGCGGGCTTAATGGGATGAATTTACCTGATTGGATCGGGGTTGGTGGCCCGGTGGTGGGAGTGGTAAGGATGCGATGATTACATGTTCGATTACGAGGCGATGGCGGAGAGCGTTTGTTAGAGCGACGTTTTGTGGTTTTGTTTGGAAGGTGTGATTTTTTAAAGATGATTTCTTCACTTTGTGGGCGTGTAAGCGGAATGCTTTGCAATGGGACAGCAAATACTATATAGCTGATAACATTAAAACATTATAACATTAAAATGTGCTTCAAATCGATTAGTTTATATTATAAAAAGTGTGGAATGTTCGGTACGTCAAGTGCCTCAAGCATAGCTTTTAGCTAATATTCTGATGCACAACATTTACCGCGTAAAAATGGCACACTACATCTCGCGCTCTATCAATGCCCCTTGGGGAATGCCTCAAGGGAGCAATGTAGGCTCGCTTCTCTCCGTCATCTTCATCAACGATGTCTCGCGGGTGCTCCCTCCTGATAGCCACCTGCTATATGCCGGCGATGCGAAGCTATACCTCTCGATTTGCAGCCTAGCTGACCAGCTCCAGTCTCCAAGCCATTCTGAATGCGTTACAGACCTGGTGTGACGCGAATGGCCTGGTGCTAAGCGCTGTAAAGTGTAATATCGTCACGTTCGCGAGGAAGCACTTTCCCTTAGTACACAACTACGCTCTAAACGGTTCGGTACTTCAACGCAAAAGCTGTGTCAGAGACTTTGGAGTGCTCCTTGATGAGAAGTTGAGCTTCCACGACCAGCTTGAGCACGTGGCTACCAAGGGTAACCAATTGGTTGGCTTCCTAAAGCAACTAACTCGACGACTCAACGACCCGATCGCCATCAAGTTGCTGTACTGCTCGTTGGTGAGGTCTGTGATGGAGTACGCATCGGTAGTTTGGTTGCCAACGGCTGCTTGTCTGACATGGACTTCTTCCTTATCAAAATCATTACCGGAAACGAATTCCTGAGCAGCTAGTACATCAAGAATGGCATCCTGGAAAAAATCGAACTGCCCGGTATGTGAGGACACCACTGAGGAGGTCTATTACACTGAGGAGGTCTATAGTCTTCGACTTGGGGAAATCAGCTTCCTGAGCCTTCTCAGCAACAAGGCTCAACGTGGACAAACTAGTTGCAGAAATCTACTCTAACCGGAACTCAAGGAACGCAGCTAGGACAAAGATTTTTTCCTCTTGTTATGAACTTTAATCAATATAGCGTTTCCCTGTTTACTGTATAGAAATCATATTGCGATAATCGGTGCGTGACCGTTTAAAATTATCATTGCAAATTAAACTAACCACCATTGCTCATTGTACGCTAAGTAGAAAACATATTTTTTTTACACAAAAATCAATTGAACAAACGCGTCCCTGGTCCGGCGTTTCTCAGTACAGGAAACGGGACGCACATTTTGAGAGACAAGCCCAAAACCCTTAATGCGCTTAAAACCAACAAACGCGAAATTGCATCTTACTGCACACGACGTGCTCATCAATATTTCACGCCGCAAATGAGGTCGGCCACGAAATTGCATAGCACGGACGCGTGTACTTTTTGTTCGTCCAGGTGGGCTGTTTTGGGGCCATCCCCATTACTGACGCCAACGCTTCATTCCGTTTCCCGAGGACGTGGGCCCGGTGAGTGGCTGGAAAATATGAATGCACGGACATTAAGTGATTATCGTGATTACTTCCCGTGCGCACATTTTCCCGAGGCATCGATTCACGTGCCGATGTATGTATCATGCCGATGATGGAGGGATCACGGTGTTGAAATGCATTTGGACGAGCTCGATGCAAGGTGTTTGATATATTGCTGGTTTACTTGGCACTGAAACTACATGCCTTTAGAGATTTTGCTTGGCTTAAAAGACAATGCATTCGGAAACGAATATATAATTATATTACGAGTGTTTGAAAACTATCACCTCATAACAATATTCGAAGCTAGCCAATGCAATAATGCCAGTGATAAGTTTTTCAAAACATGTTTTATAAAAATGAATGCAACATTCGTTAATTTTCATTTTTTTCCCATACAAAAACCTTTACTGTTTTTCATCAACGGTGGCGGAAAAAATGGCCAGCGATCACGGGCGTGGAAATTGCTCTTGCGATAAAAATCCCTTCACGCCATAAATCACTGTTCCTTTACAGTCGCTGGGCCGCGTGATCTAACCGCGTAGTTCTCCGTGCTAGGGAAGCACTTCCCAAAGCAAAAAATGGAACGATGCAACCAAAGAGAGAGAGAGAGAGAGAGAGTCGGCAGGACTTTTGGAAGCGGAAAAAGCGTGTTACATTGCGAGGGAAGCCCAAATTGTGCACACCGGTGCGGGCATGGCGTGGCCTTTTGTGCGCAGCGGGCGTTCGCGACGCCTGCATTCGGCACCGGGATGCAATAGCGCGCGGTGCAGTGAAAATGTGTCGAAAATGTAGAAGGACATTTAATATAGTGGGAGAGCAAAAAAAAAGAAAACACCTCGATCGCACCAAGTGAAGATCTTTCTCTCTCGACGGCAGTGCCAGTTCCGTAAAACGACCCATCAGCTGCAAGCGCCAACAATTTGAATCCGCCTCGAATAAAGAGGGATCAGAGATCCCACACCGACGTGCCGGCGAGACCATCAACGATGATTGATAGGGAAGCGGAAAATATTTAAATTTATATTTCACACACCGTTGTGGTTGGGTGTTTTTTTTGAAAGGGTATTTTCGTTTCCGACCGATCCATTTTTGCCGGACTCATCAGACTTTTGTGTCGCGGTCGTTGTCATTGGCCCGAACCATTGTCTCGTTGAGCCCTATGGAGGGGCTTAGGAAGTGACCCAATCTGTGTAACCCATTTCGTTACACTGTTGGGTTGTTGTGCTGAAGGCTGCTGCTCCACGAGAACACCCGGCTGATGTGCAATCGATCCTATCTGGTGGGTTTGAATGGGTTTCGGGAGTGCAGTATGGAGCAGTCTGCTGAGGCAGCGCAACCGGCCACCCAACTTTCAACACACTGGCGAGTGTCGGTCCTCAATTATGAGCGGTGATGAATATCGCCCCGGATGCGTTGGCTTGTTCTTGCACTTGCGAAGCATCGCTAGGATCGCAACTTTGCTTCGACCTTTTCGGCGATGTAAACCCCAGGCCCTTTCTCTGCTCACAGCACTCCTCTGTACGTACTTGACCGGACGGACGAACCGAGGAGTGAAAACGATGCAGTTATGAGTGCAGTAGCGTACTCGTCGGGCGAGGCCATCGGGGGAAGTTTGAAAGTGGCCCGGACTAGCCGTGAACTTGCAGCCAGGCCAGGGCGCTCATTGAATTATTCATTGCCAGAAGTTTGGCGGCTCGTTTGGTCCGGTGTGCGCTTGTGGCGTTGCAGCCATAGTGATGATAGTGGGATGAGCAAGGTTCAGTCTGAGCAATAGTTTTTGTTGCTAGAATGAGCAGCGAAGAGGAAAATATGTTTTCTTTTATAATCATTGCTTTTATTCACGCATGCTTATGCGAGTCCATTATTTCGGTGTTTGCATCACGCAAAATATAGTGCTTTATTTACCAATCTAGTGGTAAAAACGTATTGATCATTTTAAATTACTTTATTGCAACTATGATTTACTTTAATTTGATATTTTCTTGTGAAGATTATAGCTTCTTTCAGGGTGTGATAATATGTGTAATTTTCTTTATGTTATGATTAATTTATTTTATTAACCTTGCTATCTGACAATGCGGTTCATAATTGTGATTTAAATTGCAGCTTTAATCTGGTTAATCGAGTTTTAATTTTAATACACGATTAACGGTGAAAAAATTGTGCAACATTATCACGTATCTGTGTGAGAAACTCGTGAAATGTTTACCGTCTGTGCCCAGTTGTTCTTGTTGACTTGTCCGAGTTCATTTTTAATTCATGTTTTAATATCATCAACTTTACATTAATCCTTCCGTGTCTAGCATCTTGTGTATCTAATCAAGATCACTAGACTAAATTTCATATCAACCTTCCTAACTTCCAACAATGTCATTGCAAGTTTATGAGTCCCGTTTTATTTATTCTCTATTTTCATAACATTTTGCCAATTTGTACCTACTGACTGGTGAACTATTGCCCATTTACAGATGGTATGTTAGACATGATCATGATACATTCGGCATTGGCTATGATATGAGCCTTGCCTTGATGCCTTGATTTCAAACATATTCGAAACAAGATAGTAGGCTCTGCCTACAGAGAAACAGTGTAATTAAAATTAGAAATCAAGAACTATGGTGTGCAAACTGTGTGATACTCGGGGAACAGAATTACACAAAGTAAATAGAGATGTGCGTACTGAGTAAGAGTGAGTGAATGAGTCAAATCTTTGTAATAGAAAGAGTGAGTTGACTCCCAACATCGAATTTTAATGACTCTTTAGGGAGTCGTTGTAATGAAACTCACTCGCGAGTGAGTAACAACTGGCCGTAGGGATCCGAATCCCAAAAGAGTGAGTGGGATTCCCTAAACGAGAGGTTTCCCAACTAACACCGAAGTGTGTTCCTGACTGCCACCCCTCCCCCACACTACTTCCACTACTTTTACCACTGTGGCGTTAGGATAGAAGGCTTTCTACACCTCCCGCCCTCACCAGTATTTCCGACACTCTTTTGGGATTCGGCTCCCTATTGACTCGTGAGTGAGTTTGATTATAACGACTCCCTAAAAAGTTGCTAAAGAGTTGATCCGAATCCCAATGGTGAGTGAGTGAGAGTGAGTCGACTCCCTGAAAGGAGTTGTTATTCTCATCACTAGAAGTAAACGGACTATAAGTACGGTGTGGAGTAGATGTATGCACGCGCGTGTCACTCAAAAATGGTCCGGTGTATCCGTGACGCGTCGGAAACGTAACTCCTTTAGTGCAAACCTTGATGAAAAAAAATCTCAAAAGCCTAGACTCATCATTATATATTTCAAGGAGATTATTGTTCGCTTCTCAACGTGAAATATGTCTGAAAGTTTCCAATTTCTTGTTTATGGTTTTATGATTTTATGTAATATGAAGCTGCAACTTGAACACTAAACATGTTTTCGAAACTGCTTGCCAGCGTGCTGAGTTTATAGAGACATTTCACCACCACTTACCCGAAGCGAACGATTCCGGTGCTTTGGTGCTTACCACGGTTAACACATTCCATTTATTAATCCACCACTAGATTACGATTGATGCGATGTCGTATGCGGGAGCGGGTTTCGAGTCCATCCCTCGCATCGTCAACTCGATGAATATGAATTTAGTGCACGAATACGCTTATGGTAAACAGTGGCCACCCGGCAGATGCTGCGCGCGAATGATGGCAATGCGAACACACCAATGATCGATCTCGTCCGCTGTCCCATCGAATCCATCATCATCTTCCGTGGGCGGGCGATGAATATGGGGGAAATGAGTTGAATGAGTTGATGAAAAATTGTGATCGCGGCGATCGTTGCGGCAGAAGGCCGGCGCGCGCGCTGGGCATGAACGGCGTCCGGATTGTTATGGTAATGTGGTGTGAATCCCTTTTCGCACAGCGTTCCCGAAAACGCGTTACAAAAGGCCGCAAAGGATTTCGTCGTCTTGGATCGTCCGTCTTGACCGTGTGGGAGGGTTGCTCGATTGATGGAACCCTGTTCCGCATTAGGATGGAGGCATTTCGGTCGGATGCTCCGCACGAACGGAAGCATGAAAGAATTCGATCCCGTCCGGCTCGAAACGTGGGGCAGGTTGCGTGGGGACGCGATGAAGCTCGCTCGAAGATGATACGGCTTTCTTCGGGGTGCTCGAGGCATCGGCCCCGAAAGGAAACATGCCAAAGCTCTTCTCGTTTGGACGAAGAGCCGTGTTATAGATCTAGCGAGTATGGAAATCATCAATCTCGGCTAATGCACGTGCCGGGCTTCTGCCCAAGCTTCACTTCACATTAGACCACTGCCGTGTACCGGGGTGCTACATTCCACCTCCCACCTCCCCCCCTCCCTTTCACTGGCACGTGTGATTTATTTTCTGCTCACCTGCTTCGACAAACGATGATTGCTCAACCATCACCCCTTTTTTCTTGCCTGCGAGAAGAATCGAAATTTGGGGCCGACCTTGCCCGGGTGGGAATGGTGTACCCAACACACACTCAATGCCTCCGTCTGCTGCCTTTGCACAACACAGGTTTGGTGGTGCCCTTGCAGGCAGCAGGTGATTTTTCTCTCATTTCCCTTCGATCCATCTTGGGTTCAATATTTGATTAGTTCATTGTTGCAACGGCAACAACATATTCTGCATTCTCTCGGTTGCTTCCTCCTGCTGTGCTAGGGAGCTGGATCGAGATTTGTAGTTCTAAAGGGTGCCACACTGCACGAGTGGAGCTGAATCGATGGCCCAACGGTGGGAGATGCTCGGCCGGTCGTCGTTATGAAGGAAAATCTAATCAATCGTTCCATCCCTTCCTGGGTGTCGGGTTGCTGGAAAGGATGGAACTGGGCGGAATTTCTTGAGAAATTTGGGGAAAAGACACTCCGAAGGTGCACATTTCATCACCCATTCCCTTCTCACAATGTACACCAATTGAAAGATCTCCATTAGTTCCATACAACAGTGAGAATGTATCGTGTGGCATTAGGTGTGCATGTGTCTTTTATATTTTGTTTCGACCGTGCATTGCAAACAAGATTAAGCCATTTGGGTAGCCAGCTGTCCGTCTCTTTTTCTCTCATGTTAAAAGCGGACAGTGTGGGTGTGATTGATCATGGAGTTGGGCTTAAATGATGGAATGCAATTTTAATTTTAAGCATGATGATCAAACATTTCGAGCAGATATATGGACAGTACTATTTTAGTAACTGAACTGGTTGATGCTTGCGGGAGAGCACTACAGAAGGGAGAGAATTTGTAATATTTACAAAACTGAAACATTTCAATGCGTGTGACTTAGCAGTAATCTCTGAAATGCATTTTGTTTATACAACCCCTCATTGATACTGATGAGAATATTCATATTGTTTATATTGAAATTCGTAATAAAGTGACAGTTGAGCTTTGACACCTGTCGGAAACGGTCGCGTTTGATCTAACTCGCTTAATATGTTATAGGTCCCAACAAACCCAAACGAGTTTAGATCCGGTACTGTGGACAAATTCCGACTTCTTCACGAAGTGCTATTTCAGCGGAAAGTGCAATAGAAATTGTTTAGAAGCAATGAAAGACGAAAAAGTCACTTTGAAAGCACTGTTGGATGGTACCAACTTTAATTGCTGGAAATACTAAATGCAGATCCTTCTAGAAGCGAAAGGACTATTGAAATATATTCAAAAATATGCTAAAAAAGGCACAGAGCCAAGAAAAGAACGTTAGAAAGTGCAACCTGCTAATCAACTCACGCATAGCTGATTCTCAACTGCGTGCGAATATGTGCGTGATAAGCAGACATCAAATGAAATGTGGAATACTTCATAATGTGTATGAGAGGAAAAGTTTAGCGCCCAGAAAGCAGTTTAAGAAACAGTTGTTTTCACTGTAACATAAAAATACTTCAATGGGCAATCATTTCCATGAGAAATTGATTTCTTTGACACAGTTACAGAGTATATTAATTTTGGACAGTACATCAATTGATTGCTAATTTCCAATAAAAATTACTTGACATGCGATCTGAAACTCAGAAAATATAAAAAAAACAAGAAGAAGCTGTTTATTGTTTAATGTTGTTGTTGTTTATTGTTTAATTATACAAAAGGTTTGTTAGTTGTGCCGTTTCGTTATACAAAATGTCATACCCAACTCAGCCTGCGTACATTCGGTCCATACATCGCTTGATTTTTGCTGTAATCACATTAAACAAATTCGACGTACATTTTCCCTCATTGCCCACACCGAAACCACCGATCTGCGCACTCATAATCGCATGACATCAGCATCACTTCCTGCAACCGGCAAGCCGGATCCGATGGCCGGTCCAAAAATAGCAACCTTCCTTCGGCCACAATGGAGGCGCATGGTACTTCACGATTACAGAGATGCAACTGCGCGCCCCACAACACTGGCGTGCTCGCGTGCATTCTGATTCCGGCCAGCCGCTAGCACAAATTGGAGCCAACGGTTCGGCTCTCTAAATAGCTCTCGATTAATCCTGCCAGCGCGGGTGGACCGACGCAAGAGGAACCCGGCCGAGGTTACGGGTGAGTTCATCGTGCAGTATAATTGTATTGCAGATGATTTAATAACTTCGCCTATCCGGCGACGGCGGGTGGGTGATGTTGCTGGCACCGTTTAGGCACTCGTGTGTGTGTGTGTGTGGGTGCTGACTATTCCGTGCCTGTGCATTCGATGCCACCCGGGCTCGGGAAGCCTGGTCACGGTCGTAGGAATGTAGCAAAGCGTATAATTGATTTTCGCATTAATTCAACGGAGTTGATATCGAAAGCCAGGGATCGGAGCTGCTGCTGCTGCTGAGTCAGCATCTGATTTGAGGTTTTCGTGGAAAGATAGCTGGCATCTGTTTTGCGTTCGGCGCGTGCGTTCCTCCACAAGGGCTGGCCGTTTCGATCGGAAAAGCACGATTTTTCCCAGGTACAAGGTGGCGCCAGTCGAAACGGTGTTTAAGCGCCATTCGTTTCCCATTTCGATGAAAGAGAACCGTCTAAATGACACCTCATGGAGTGCACCTTAGCTCTCAGGGGAAATGTTCGGGGAAGGATGGCGAAGGTGACGGCAACGGCCGGTCCTCGTCGCACGGGTCTGGTTTTTGAGCGATGGCGTCATAAATATTTATGATCATTAGCCGACTGGGAGTCATAACGAGTTTATTCGTGAAAAGTTGCGATATGACGCGGCCAGCAGCAGGAAGCGCATCCGTGCGTGCACTCGTTCCGTTTTTCGGGCCGTCCTAATCCTGGCAATTGATACTCGTCGTTCGTCAGTGGCCCGGGACCTGGGCTAAATTGTCATCGCACTCAATTAGACGGTAGGTAGATCGAGAAACGCGTGGGTCACGTGGAAAAGGGTAGCGTTCCGAAATATTGTGTTGATTGGCGATGGTGTCGGTTTAAAAGCCCTGCTCCAAACCCGAACACTGCAGCCCAGAGGAAGTCCAGGCGAAGTGCGAGATAAAAAACCAAGGGAGGAAAGCACGTTAGCATACATTATGTTAATGATTGATGGACCCATCGGAGAGCTGTCCGGTGTTCCGGTGAGTTCCGATGTTAGTTTCCGTGCCGCCGGCGGCAGTAGGCCAGACGGACGCGAAGGGAGACAAATTGGCTGCACATAGTGGAGCCGAGAGACCGGCGCGGAGGAAGTTTTCCGCCCGTAGACACTGTCGTGCTATCGCAAATTGAGATTGATCGTCGAAAAATGGTTAAATATGATTAGCGATTTATCACCCGGATCGGTCGATGGGATATGGAAAAGCTATCAATAACAGGCACTCCTTTTTAATAAATGTACATCTTCGATGCACGTCCACTTCCATCCATCCGGCCATCGGATGTATTGAATGATGGGAGCGATGGCGTATCAAATGCCGGAAACCCCTTGCAGTACACAATCTTGCTCAATTAAATGTTGAATGGTTGTTTTTTGGATGCTTTTTCACACCTTCAAACCCCGATCGGTCTTATCATGTTTCCCACCCCATAAGCGGGATTTAGGAATGACATTTAAAAGGGCGCCCGAAATGTTCTAAATCTAGTTTAAATTTTGCGCAATAACAATTACTCACCACGGTCACCGATGACGGGGCGTAAAATAAGCTTTTCCTTAAAATAATTCACCTTGCACCGGGCGGTCTGCAAACGCCTGTCGCGAGGAAAAGGATGAGAGCAGCTAGGATTTATGTTTTCGGCTCCCATATGCTCCCCGGGTATGGCGCGCTGTTGAAGGAGGCGTGACTGTGCGGTTTCACAATGCTGCTTTCCATAATTCATATTTCTCCCGTGAAATGAATCTTTCCACCTTGCACCTGGTGCTGTGGATGTAGGTGGCGGCGCTGTAAGGGAGCGTGTATTTTTTTTTACTTCTCCGTTCACTCCCATTTCGACCCTGGGAGTGTTTCTTCCGGGTGACTGGTTAGCGTCAGCGATGGAGAAGTGTAGTTTGTGGTGGGATAGGGAGATGAATTAAAGCACTTTTCAGATCTGATGCAATCTTTTGTATGTTTGTTAGTATAGGTTTATTGGTGAATATATACGAATCTGATTTGGTATCATATTGAAAGAATGAATGCTTTCACTTTATGCTTATAAAATAACGATGCGGATTCCATGCAGAACCAATTAGTGAGATGTGTTTGTAAGCTTCTTGATGAACACAATTCCCAATTCCCTCCCATAATTCCAAAAAATCAATCTGACACATTTTCCCCTGTAATTACATTTGAAACCAGCATAGTGAGCACCATAGTTGCGCTTACATTAGCCATGCCATGATTGCTGGAAATAGTCGCGCCGTGGTGGTTCGTTTAAAATGGCGCTCTATCAGGAAATCTGGTTTAACAATGAGAACGTTTGAATAAAAACTTTTAGTAGAGCGATTGTGGTGAAACATAAAAAAACATAGAAAAATGGTAGCTTCTAGTGAAATAACCAATCAATTACTGTTCCTTTTAACCGCACATTTTATAGGTATTTGTGACGTACCAGCCATGAACAATGTTGTTCAGCATGACCATGGGTTATAGTTATTTTCTACTCTGTATGCATTTTAACTCATTCGTAACATGCATGCTTGTAAATATGAAGAGGTCCTCGAGAGGACCTGAATTGAGAGAAAAATATATAATAAAACTTTACTTAGTCTTCCATTTTATGAATGATTCTATAATTTAATTTAAAACAACATAATATTGTAAAATTTATAAATATCCTTTTCTTTTTATTCTTTTTCTTCTTCTATCGGAATGGAATTCGGACTCCTACGATTGGATCACACGAGGCTCCCTCGAACCGCATTCAGAGACATACCCCTATCTTTCGGCTTCGACTATTATCAGTCATATCGCCACCGGTCTTCTTACTACAATGCTCTAGGGCAAGTTGTACTGTATCACTCCAATTGTTAAACGACTGATCTAACTTAGAAACAGTTTCAGAGCAACACGCGTTAGGACTTGACTTTGTGATAGCTTCCACTTTTAACTATGTGTTATCATATTACTGCTATGATTGTTTGTATTTTTACGTTTCCTATTGGTGTTTTGTATTAATGTTAATTAACATCAATTTGTTTTCTATTGTTTCTGTGTTTTTTACTTTGTTCGATCTACATATCTATTCTTGCCTCTTTCATAAATGTTATCACTTCTTTCATTCAGCATGCAAGGTCCTCCTTGGAGTGACCGAACATTGAGAAAACTAAAAGCAGCTAAGGCCACTGCTTATCGAGTGTATCGCTCACGAGGCTGTGCTACTTCACAGCCTGCCACAGCCACGTTCCCGCCGGAACCCTCGCGAACTCTGGAGCTTCGTCAACGGCAAACCGAAATCCTCTGGATTCCTTAGTTCCATAGGCTATGATGGCCGACACGGTAACTTCCCGACCGAAGTGTGCGAGATTTTCGCAACTACTTCTGGTGTACCACAAGGAAGCAACCTTGGCCAGCTTCTCTTTGTAATCTTCATCAACGACTTAGTGAATGTACTTCCTCCCGGTAGCCACCATCCACCACCCGGTAGCCGATGACGCAAAGATATTCTTTCTTATCCGGACTCAAGACGATCAGCTGCAACTCCAGACCGTACTTGAAAAATTTCGGTCATGGAGCCTCACGAATGGTTTATAGCTATGCATCGAGAAGTGCCATGTCGTTCCTTTTGCGAGAAAGCGAAACCCTTTCTTCTACGACTACCACCTAAACGGAACTGTACACGAGCGCAAAAGCTGTGTCAGGGATCTTGGAGTGCTCCTTGACGAAAAGTTGAGCTTCCATGACCAGCTTGATCACATTACAGCCAAGGGTAACCGGCTTCTAGGTCTGCTAAAACAATTGACGCTGGATTCGGACGATCCTGTCTCCTGCAAGACGCTGTATTGCTCCATCGTCCGGTCCGTGGTCGAGTACGCTTCTGTGGTGTGGTGGCCATCTGCAGCTCGACCTCTGGCACGTCTGGAGTCCATCCAGCGCAAATTCACTCGGTTTGCTCTGTCGATTATAGCGGACGTTGTGCGCTCCTTGGATTTTAACAAATAATTCGCTGGTGGCGTATTAAACAGTTTATCATAACGTGTTGGCTACGTTTTTATTTGAGAAATTTATCCCGTTTAAATAGGGTGTTCCATATAAAAAAAGTTTTTCCACATTACATATCATATTTAAATTTCAAAAACCAACCAAATGACCTGCTAGGATCTGTTTACGCCATGCCGTTGGTATTGTATCCCCGGTTGGAAAACGAATCGAAACAATATTCAATATCTATGAGATATGTGATGCTGTAGAGCGTGCCTGTAGAGCGTGCCAGTAACGCAGAGCTGCCGAAAGGACACAGAGTCAATCAAAAAAATAAAACACCCAACATACACCCCCGGTTGACACGCGTGTCATCTGCAAGGCAACGAAAACTGATGTCTGGTGAGGTAGCGCAGATAGCAACAATAAAAACAGAAGCGTACACACGCCGCCGCCACCGCCGCTCTGTTATTTCACCATAATCAAACCACAATCCACAGCAGCCGGGCAGCGGTGTCTGACGAAAAAGTTTCGGGTGGCCCCCACGGTCACCGCGACCAGATGACGGCCGGGCTGGCAGATGTTTAATGCAACGGCGTTCCCCCGGTTGGGAAGTTTGCTGTTTGTTTCTGCGGTTCGACGATGGGCTTCAATTATGTGGAGGCCGGCGCTGTTTGCTTCCCCCTCGGTGTGGGAGGCATCTCATTTTCGGGAGTTGAAATTTAATCACTAGTAAACACAATTATAACGTGGACACAAAGTGTTCTTTAACCGGCTTCCAAACGGTCGAAACGGTGTTGCAAAACATTGTTGGCGAGAGAAAGCGGATACGGATATTAAATCCACAACGCGCGTGTGTGTGGGTGTGTGTGGTTTGTGCTGGGCCGGATTGTTACACGAAAAATAGCTGCACGCCAATCGCGCCCCAGCGCCCAATTCAAGATTAATGGCTTGAGTGAAAGCTTCGCGACAGCTCTGTGCGGGAATCCGGAGGGCTTTGCTCAAAATTTTCCAACGTTACAAATTTGACGTAGATTTTCACCAATTTGTAAACGTCTTGTTCCGGGTGGCGCGTATCTGTCCCATCGCGGTACCGGCTCCATGTGGATATTACATGAAGGATGAGCGAATCGTACATGTGGTGTGTGTGTGTGTGTGCCTGCTGGTGTGGGAGCTGTTGGTAGAAGGCGGTAACTTTTATTTTAGTCTCACTCATCGATACCCGTGCAGCGTGGTTCGACGCAGGTTCGAGCACGTTTTG
>KB673090.1:5172368-5201679 GCA_000349145.1 Anopheles dirus
AAATATTTTGTCTCTTTTACGGGCTGCATTCATTTTCTGAGTTTGTCATTCATATCACTACAGCTCTCGAGTAAGTATTGCGTCTTAATTCCCCCCAATCATCCCTTGCAGGTTCGACAAGGGTTTTTTTTCAACCTCACGCACACCAAACAAACCCATAAGTATCTTTTTGCGCTTTCTCTCACAGTCGTGGTGTGCAGACAATATTCGCCGAGTTCCTTCTTTACCTTTTGGGAGCATAGTCCACCTCGCACCAGCCCGAGTCAAAAATTGATGATTTTTGTATCGATATTTTCTCGCCACTTCGCGGAAGGATCGAGCAAAATCCCGTTCCCGAGGGTGGCATCAAATTGCCCCCCCCCCCCCCCCCCCAGACGGGCAAAATGGGCCGGGCCGTGTTGTTTAAGCTGATTTTCCGGCACATTCCGGCGTGCTGGGATGGGTTCGAGCAAGGCGCACGAAGGCGAAAGCGTCTCTCGCTGTCGGAACGCGGTTTTCTCGGACAGGAGGGGGTGGTTTCGGAATAAGCCCACCCGGTGGACGTCCGGTGTAGGCAGCGGAAACATCAGCGATGGCATGAAGACATCATTATTGATTCATTACAGTGTCGTCGGTGGAAGCGATGATTTCCGATGGCGTGGCGTGGCCCGGGGCGTTTGGAGAGTTCCAGTGGAGGTTTTGTGGTTGCGGATCAATAGAACGCCTCGAAAACCGAAGCCGGGAGAATCACACAGTGGGTTAGGCAGTGGATGTGAGGGATTGACTTGTAAAGGGAAATATTTGTTAACGCATTGCATACTTGCAGGCGTTTACGGTCTAGCGAAATATTTCAATCGATTAACATTTGTTTTACTTTACGGAAATGGAATAATTTCAAACTCTTATTATTAAAAGAACCGATTTGTTCAGAACGCTTCAATCTGCCACTCCTCGCACTAAAATTCAAATCAAGCATGTTAATATTACATGAGCCGTCAGCAAGCAAACAACAAACTCACATCTACTCGCCTGCCATTCGCCCAGTGTTCGATCGGTGCGCGACAACAACGGACAACAGCCGCATTAAAAACCACCCCAGCGATGAGGAAAAATGAAACCATCCTGAACGGGCCAGTTTTAGAGGCTTTAGGCTTTAAACGACGTGCGATACGGTAGTTCGTTCACGACCATCGTTTAATGGATTAACAGGCCCTTCGCAAGTGTCGTTACGTTTTATGTTTACGGTCACGGCGTACCATCAGCGCGACTCTTTACGATTTTCGACGCGAGGGTCGAGTCGAAACCCGAGCCGCTTTTTGGCTGGGCCGGTGCGTGAAAATGTGTCACCGTCACCGTGACCGTGGTGGCTGTCGGCCGGCGACGAGTTCGGGCCGTCGCGAGACTCTGATTTTGCGTACCCCGGGCCGATTGATCGGTTCGACGTTGGGGTGGCGCGCGAACGGTGGAACGGTGGATCACTTCCCTTTTCCGCTGTTTTACGCAGTCGAGTTCGCGTTTGAAGTGGGCAGAGTAATCTGTTAAAAAACGTATTTTTTCCCTGCTTCCACTTAGCCGGAATGTCTGTACTAAAGCGCGAGCTCCATTAAGATTATTTAAACATTTTCTTCGTCCTTTGTCATTAGCATGTACATAACGCGTTGTAGCGTTTTCGGCGCGAGACCGAGGCCATCATTCGATATTATTGCCCGTTTCCTTGGTTTTCCTCGTTCGTGCGATCGAACCTCCCTTGCGAGCCAAATCAGTGCCGTTACTAGGCAAACAAGCAAACCACCAATTTTTGCGGGGCGTCCCGACGGTGAAGTGTTTGATGGAAAATAATGCGATCATTTTGGCACCCGGACGGCACAACAACATTCCTCAACTGTCGGCGCTGGTGGGTGAATTACGAGAAACACGTCGCGCGAACCAACTCGCAGACGTTTCACTGGAACGAGAAAATGGTGCGAACGAAAACAGTATGACCTTAAAGTGAGCTCCACCGTGGTTGCACTCGAGTCGTTTGGCTGGTGAAGCAGAAATCTGTCAATATAAAAATTAAATCTTATGGTTATTTGCTTTCGATAAGGATTCATGGGGCGTGCTTCTCGTGGCACAACCCCTCAACTCACGGCGTTCCCTCTGGACGGGACGGCTTCGAACGAAGCTGGTGCTGCGGCCACGGCTGCGTGATGCTGGAGCAGTATGAAAACACATAAAAAACCTCCCCTACCGCCAGCACGACGGTTCCAGCTGCACCACCCAAGGTGACGCGGGAAACAATGCAAACGCGCGGGAGCTCACGAAGAGGAAGACAACGAACAAAAACAAAAAACCATCGCGAGCATAAGATTTTATTCTCTGCATTGCTGCTAAGTATTTTATAATGAAAATTTATGATGATAGCCGTGGTAAATTTATTGATATCGATAAGCGTTCTGGCACTGGTTGCAGGGTTTGTTTTTTTTTGGGAGGGTTTTGTTTCTCGCGTTCGCTGTTGCCAGCTTGTGCCTTTTGGAGATAGAATAGAGTCATCATGGTGCATCTGGGGTTGGGAATCGTTCCACTTAAAGAGTAGGGCCGAAGTAATCGATGCCGCCGTGGGTGTTTGGTGTGAGTCGTTGTAATAACGTTTCTCTTCGAGTTTAAAGATGTGATTTCACGTGCGTGTGTTTCCGATTA
Source organism: Anopheles dirus (assembly GCA_000349145.1). Lineage (NCBI taxonomy): Eukaryota > Metazoa > Arthropoda > Insecta > Diptera > Culicidae > Anopheles > Anopheles dirus. Next base: position 5,175,027 of record KB673090.1, read on the forward strand.
AACGTATTTTTAATGATAACATATCTACCGCTAGTTTAGATGTTAATTTCCGTTCGCTTAGGTGGAATAAAGTTTTTATTTAACATTTGAACAAATAAAATGAATAGGAATGTTTGCTGTTAAACAGGTTATTGTGTTTGATGGAATATTTTTGATAAATTTTTCTATATAATCCTATATTAATCCATATAATATTGTGTTTGATTGAATATTTTTGTTACATTCTTCCATTGTATACTGTTGTCTTCAGCTATAATGTTTTTCAAACGTGGATTTGGAATTCGTTTTTTATTAAAATCCATTCATAATTAACACTAATTTAGGGCAACTTTTATATATTTTTTTATTTTCTTTTCCGGTCGAAACATTCTCACTGCCAATTTTAAAACATTATTTCAATTTAATTTATTTTAATTCGTTACCTTTATCTGGCAAATCGCGGCCTACAGAACACAAGTTTCTTAATCCAAACCGAGCCCTATCGAACATATATTCTGACAATTTAAGTACGCACAAACTAAATACAGCTTTGACGAATGATTAAACAAAAAACTGGAAAACTGGCTTTAAAAACTGCTTAGCGAGATATATAGTTTTGTCATTCTTGTTATAGGATCACCGGGATCCGAATTCATTCGATCTTAGGTCGTTTCTCAGTAGAGATCGTGGTCTATAAGTCCTATTAGGTGCCAAAAAATATCTTTTCTAGAATAGACGGAGCGTCGATGGAACTGCTTATCAGCTTATGTAAGAATAGACACTGAGCCGTCATTTGTCTACTCTGCAGAGATTCAAGACTGAACAGAAAGCACCTAGTATGGTAATCAGGAGATTCGGTAGATTCATGAGACCGATAAAACGATAAAAATCAGACGTTAAAAAAGAACACGTGTTGATAAACAACGTCGATGTCGATGGATGGTTGACAGCTAAGTTGGGATGAAAGTAGCCCCATCTTCTGTATTCATTTGGTTCCCAACTAATCTAGACGTGTGCACTCAGCCGAGTCAGTGGCCAGGCAACGACCGCAGGACGAAGGCGATGACCGGGGCAACGTGAGGGCTAAGGGAGCGTGATGAGGAGAGTGAAGCCTTGTGGCAATCGGAAAGTGGACGAGAAGACGTTGATTTTTTTAATTTCTCTCAATCTTTTTCTACACGTAAATTGGAAATTCAACCAAAAGCAAACCAAACGTAATAAAGAAAAGTTATTAAAAAAGCGAATTTGATCGTCTGGGATTGTTACCCTATTGCGTTGCAACAACACGTGATAACTTTCTCTGTACAGATTCTTTTCTATCTATTCTATATCTATTCTATATTCTATCTATTCTAAGTTGGTGTTCATAGTAAGCTACCCAATTCTAATGTCGGTCGCACTATAGCGTAGTAGAGTGATTTTAGGCTGTAAGGGCCGTTAAACTCCTTTGCAACACGCAGTATAAATCCTAACAAACGAAGCGCTTTTGAAACTGTTAGCTGGAAGTTGGTCTGGAACAATCGAAATGAACATCAACATCACGTACAACTAAACTGTCTTCTATCAACGGGGAACTAAACTGTCTTCTATCATGTAACTGAACAAGTACGGAGATCTTTTTCTCGAAAACGTTATAGCAACACAATTTTCGACGTTAACGCACATGCAGTTTAGAGTACACCACGATTTGAAACAGGACAAATAGTTTTGGAGTCTATGACAGTCAGCAGGGTCGGATACAGGTAGGAACAATTTTAGATCGTCAGCATAAAACAATTGTTGGCAGCCTGATATTACATTGGCTATAGCAGTGATAAAAATATTGAACAGTATCGGTCCAAGTATGCTACTCTATGGAACTCCCGATGTATTAGTGAAAGGTGCAGAAAAAGTTGAATTAATGTTTACGTTGATGTGTCTATAACAAATAATTATGTAACTGGTATAAAATTTAGCTAGTTTCGCAACATTATCAAAACTTTAAAAGCATATTTCACCAATACTAAATATTACAAAATAGCCATAGCACATTTTATAGTAAACTTTATAGCAGTCAATAGCCTTTATAGCAGTCTCCAAAATTTTCATAGTATGAACGTCTCAAAACTTAAAAAAAATTAAAAATAATCTTTCGACAGCCGAAAGTCATAATGGCTTTAACAGTAGTTTCTTACGATGTTTAGAAATGTTTTGTTTAATCTGTCAACCCTTTATAGAAATCTGTTGCCAAGTATAATGAATACACCTTTAAGTAGCATTCATATTTCATTAAAAATATGCACATTTTTGTTATAAGATGTTTGAAAAATCATTTTTGTTACTAGAAACATTAGTAGTTCAACCAGGTTAATGTACATATGAAGATCACTCGGTGAAACTGAAACCAAACCTGACGCACCGATGCAATCGCCGTGAGCAATCGGGCGTAAAAACGGTGCAATTTACAGAACATTTAACCAAGTGTCCGATGGTGTCGGGTATTTATTTTCATTGCACGTGTAACGACAGTATCATCGTTTCTGTTTCGTGATTGCCACAATCGTGCTTGTTGCAAACAGGACGGGGAGGAGGACACCCACTGCCACACACGCTCGAAATTGGAAAATGTGAACACTCTCAAGGAGGTGGGCGAAAGGAGTACACTGCGAGGAGTCCTGTTTGTCTCAAGCTGCAGTCGTGCACCCTGCATCGGTTCGGTTTCGATTGATCTGGGCTGAAGGTGGCTGGCGCGTTGGTGGGGGTCAACACGCGGGGAAAGCGAATTAACAGTGCTGCTAATATCTGAGTACTTTGAGGGTACGTATCCTATCCGCACATTGCCGGTTACGACGAACCAACGGCGGCGAGAGAAAGCGCACTTAAGGCGACACCTTGCGCAAAGACCCACAAACACACACGCGACCGTGGAAGGGCGACGTGCGACGGCGTTCGTGTCGGCGGCACGGTTGACTGAGCATTACATCTTTTGCTGCTGCAGCCCTTTATTGCACCGGTTTCGGGTTTGTTTGTTTGCCGGGCAGGGATTTTCTGATTTAGCGAGCCGGATTTGCGCCGAGCTTTGGCGGTACTTTTCTGCACAATTTCATCGGGGGTTGGCAAAAGTTTGGCCTCAAAATAAAGTGCCCGGTCTCGAAAGCACGGCCGGTGCACGCGGGCAAGGATCGGACCGAAGTGTATTAGGGATGGTGATCACTTTGGCAGCGACTTTGGGATGGGATCGGCAGGATAAAAAAGTTTATCTTTCGTAGCAAATTGTACGGATTTGTGTGTTTATCGGAAAGGAGTGTCGCATGGAGCGTGAAATAACGACACGAGCACACACACACACACACACACACACAAGGTGGAAAATGGAGTAAACTTTTAAGATTTCAATGATTTTTCACTGGCTCGAGTCCGGGCAATGCAATCAAGAGTTTTACCGAGGGCAAACATTTGCATTTGGAAAATGTTGCCGGAGCAATGGGTTGCACCGTTTATGCGCCGGAGCACGTGCAACGATCGCTGGACGTTAGCTGGTAACAACACCACACATCTTTCGGAGTCCACGCCGAAGACACTGGCCCCGTATCGGTGCGGCCGAGTGTCGAGTAATAAAAGTAAAATTTTATTCCTATTGCCGAACGCTGTGGACGCTGGTGGCGCGGGCGAGGTTAAGGTGTGATCGACGTCGTTCTAGCGAGGGAGGTGAAGGCAGAAAACTGCCAAACTAATCCCCGTCCCCACAGCCCACATCCCAAAGTTTTCGGCCGTTCGGTCGGAAAATCTCCTCCCTCGACGGCATGTTTATTTGAGTGTGGAAGAAGTAATAATAGTTTTCGGGGTAAAAGTTTCCCCGAAAACCCATCCCGACCGGGTTCGAATTCCACAGCAACCCGACGGCGGCGACTTTTTCCCGAGCCGGACAGGACGGACAACGAGCTATGCCGGGCAGAGTGCCCGCCGGCCCTGTACGGATTGTTTCGCTGTGGTTTCGCGTGGACGGCACGTTTCTTCGGGCGAAAAGCGAAACTTTCGCTCCCACCGCTCCCTGCATGTGTGGGCGGTGACTGTTTGGCTGTTTGTGTGACAACACACACACACACACACACACGGCAACACTTCCCGGCACAGGGTTGGGGCAAGAAAGTTTTCGGTCGAGCGAGCGAGAAAGACGGGCTATCCTTTGGCAAAAAAAGTTTCGGTCGACTTTCATTTCGGCACGGCACGGGTTTCCCCGAAATCCGGCGGTCTTGGCAGGCTGTTTGACGCTGGGCATAATTGGGCGTAAATTTCTGACGGACAAAGAGCGCCCCAAACAGGTGGGTACGTGGAAAGCTTGTGTGTGTGTGTGTGTGTGTGTGTGGTTGTTGTTGGTGAAATCCGAACCAAAATGTCAAGCGTTTCACTTTAAACGGGGTTAACTGTGGGGACCGTGGAGGGATGAGAGCGTTTAAAGGGTTTACTATTGATTGTGGTTTTCGGAAATGGCATTATTGAGGGCAAGTACATTGACATTTTCCCTGTTCATACTACGCTTGGGGTAATGAGTACTATGAGCAGATTGTGCATGAAATGAAACATATTCCGGGAATTCGTTCGATAGGATGTAATAATTCACAATATCGCCATGCTATTCGATGTGATTGGGGTGGTCGTATGGTCATGTCATGCAAAGCGCAAGGTCTTCACAGGTTATGCGTTCGAATCTCAACTGGACCGTCCCGCCGTACGGAGAAGGACTGACAAACTTGGCTACGAAAAAGTTCCGTTTAATTGAATGAAACTTTTTACTTTAAATTATGTTCACGGTTGTGTAGGGATAGAGATATACGGTCCAAATAAACGGACGGATCGGGATTAAATATAGAAAGGGCATAACATAAATTGTCAGCGAGAGATGTGAAATAGTGCAATCTGGTAAAAAAAAATACAATAATATTGAAATAGATAAAAATACACACGAGACTATCAGGCCCAGGTATCTTTAGCTAACAATGAGGTTTATACGTGCGAATTCGAACTCGAAAGACAAGTGAAAGAGAAGATCGAAAGAGAGGATAGACCGCGACAGGACGATATGTGTCAGTCTTGTGATTAAAGTTGAAGCGAATATACGGGGACTAACGGGTAGCGACCCAAATAGATCCCCTCCTATACCAAAATTGATACAACACCGGAAGCCTAGTTCGGCAAATGTGATGAAAATACTTACTATCCATTCAGCAGCACTTAAAAATTGTCTTATGTTATTTTTCCAATACTGATAAGCTTTTATCTAACTTAAAAAAAACATTAATTTTCAATTTGAACTGCTTGACTGTCAAGCGACTGCTCAAATTCGGTTTCCAGTGATGTATCAATTTTGGTATGTGGGAGGGGGGGGGGGGGCATCTATTTGGATCGCTACCTTCGGATCGTTTAGCAACTCTTTAGGGAGTCGTTACTATCAGACTCACTCTCGAGTACGTAACAACTGGCCCTAGGGAACCGAATCTCAAACGAGGTAGTAGGAGACGATTCTTTTAAGTTTTTTTTTTCCACGTTGACTCTATTGGGATTCGGCTCCCTACGGCCAGTTGTTACTCACTCGTGAGTGAGATTGATTATAATGACTCCCTAAGGAGTCATTTAAATTCTATGTAAGGAGTTTTGACTCGTTTCATTACAAAGATTAAACTCGCTCGCACAATCACACAGATAAATGCTCCTGCTTTTTAAAAGCTGCTGATAACTGGCACCAGGGAAATTTTACAAGCGTGTAACATGTTTTAACTCAAAATTCGTCTCATCGTTTATCGATAGTGCAAAAGAGCTATAAATAAATAAACACGTACCTAAGCACCTAACAATGAATAATTTATGAAAACTTTCCAATATCAATCTGATACTTTCCTAATATTGACACCATTTACACCATTTGAACAGAAACAAAAGCAATATTTGAGTTTTGCATTGAATATTTCTTTAAAAATTAATTTAACTCGCAAAAAAATGTATATGGTTAAAAACCGATAACCATTATTGGCCGGATTTTAAATCAACATCAAAAAAGTTCATTCAAAAAGAGTTAGGATAGCTTATCACAGATTAAACCGGATTAAACGCTACGAAGACCCGACTACAGGACTCGCTGTCTGTTATTTGGAACGCAAACTCTCGAGGACAGACGAGTAGTATCTCAATGTATGTTTGTCACTAAGCTTCTTGACTCTACCATTGACGAGCCTGATCTACTTGCAAAGCTTAACATTTCTGTCGCTCGCATCACTTCCAGACGAAAGGTGTTCCTTAGTTATGAACATCGAATAGTTTATCGTTCTAATGAACCGATGCATGCAATATCCAAGACGTTAAATAGTGCGTTTAGGTCTTTCGATTTTCGAAAGAAATAAAAAAAAACTCTATTTTAAAACGGTCATGTAGTAGGTGAACCCGTCTATATTGCAAATAATCTTTGGAAAATAGAATATTAAATTATTAAACACGATCTGCGGATCAATAATTTTCAAACACATAACCAGGATAAACATAACATCAATTATATGATTGATTATTGATCAAACTATCTCTGCCTGTGTTACTTTTTTCATTTTACCCACCAAAAGATATCGATTGCTTGGCCCAATTTACAGGTCATTGAACAGCTTGTTAACCAGCGTGCTCTCACGTTAAGCTCTACAAAAAAATCCCCCCTTTATCGGCCATCATCATACAAAATGAACCGGAAAGCAACAGCTAACGTAGTGGCAGTGGCGTCAACTGGCTAATTTAACGTTCATCCGCTTCTCAAATAATTTAAATTCGTACAAGATGTTCGGTATCGGGTCACATCCCGAGAAATGTGGTCTGGAAGCAAGCAAGCTGAGAATCGGTGTGAGAGCGAGAGGACGAGAGCAATGGAATGGCAACAAGAGAAGAGAAACGCACCCATCGTTCCCACCGAATAAATGGGCTCAATTTGTTGTCGGAATTTTCTGCGCTTGGGGAAAGGCGAAGAGAGTGAGTGAGAGAGTGAGAGAGAAAGCAAATAAGAAAAAACACACACACAAAAAATAACAAAAATCACTTCGACTAACTTTTTGGCGTGATTTCTTCGCTCGCATTAAGCTTATCAACTCGCCTGGCTAGGCGCTGGCCCTGACCGTGCCGATGGGGGTGGGGTGGGAAAATAATCTCATTTCCAGCGAGAGCTTCCCCCCCCCACCGTTTTCCTACGGCACTCGACAATCGGGACGATTGTGTCGACGCCCAACCCGCGCCCTACTCCCCCTTCGCCCCCCATTGCGACGGCACATAATCTTTTAAAGTTCAATTTGAATAAATATCGCGGCCATAAAATATGCAAATTATATTTTCAAGATTTTACAATTTAAATTTTCCCGCGAGTGCGGTTGTCCTCACATTGCCTGTTTGGCGATAGCTAGCCGGGTGTGTGTCTGTGTGTGCGAGTAGTAAGCAAGAGCAGAAAGTCGAAACTGCGAGTGTTTTTTTTCTCCTTCGATTTTACCTCTCGAACGAACCAACCTCTGGAAAAAGGTGAAAGAATCCGGTTAGGTAAGAAATCGATAGGAAAAAATCAACCATCAGCGTGTGTACCGGAAGTGCTTGGGGAACGGGAAAATGGAACGGTAACGGGATTCGTTGGCGGTTGGTTCTCGGTTGCTGGTGGCAGAGGAAAATGTGGACTATTTTCCGGCGAAAAACTCCAGCGGCACATTCCGCGTGGAGCCGCGTGGACCGAGGGACGATTGCATTGCACCACAGGCGCTGGACTCGCACGACGGTCGCCGGAGTCAAGCGGATCGGTAACAAAGCGAAATTTTATTTGCTCCAAATGAGAATCACTTTAGTCTCGATCGGAACCTGAGTGGAATATGAAAGCAGCAGCAGTGCCGGGAATCCAATGGTGCCGATATTCGATTGGCCAGCGTAAGCGCATTTTCCTCGGGTCTCGGGACGAGCGTCGGTCGCTGATATGGTGAAGATTTCCGGCGAAAGATGAAAGCAAACCGGCCACGGTCGGAGGTCGCTGTTGAAGTGGTCGTTCGGTGTGTTCCGGCTGTGGACAACCGTTTGCTTGAAGAAACAGCTCGCCCATCCCCGGATGCCGATTCCACCACCGACGGGGTGACTCAAATGCAATAACAAGCACCGTTTGTCCCCGCTGTCCGAAGAGGTTCGAACGTTGCAAAACATTTTCGGGTCTCGATGGCTTCCCGCCGTACATCTAACCGGGCAACAGTTCCGGGACACAGAGAGTGACCGAAATCGTCCGCTCGCTATTCCATACCGAGATTTTTTGTCTTCCGTTATAAGGGAGACTCGACGGAGAGTGCTAAATCGATTTGCACAAATTAGAGCTGGAGGTCGGCACCGGTCACTTGGTGTGTCCGTCTTCCGGGGTTCGGGGGGACGATGTTTCGGTTCCGTTTCGGCACGTTTTCGGTGCCTGTTAAGCATGGTAATTTATTTGAAGTCATCGGCCGGACTTGGTGTGGCGCCGAGTGACAGTGCCCTTTGGGTGGGTGTAGTGGTACAGCGTAGTCTGACAAGACCGGGTACGTGATTTTACATTAGTAGGCGCTTTTTTCTATATCTCTGGTAAGAGATTTATGCTCCAAAGAAGTTCTAGAAGCGTCCACTGCTGTTGAGTGTTTAACGTTACTTTTGAACAGATTTATAGTAGCAATATGGACAGGGCAAAACTAAAATTGATTCCTCAGAACCCTATGCATGTTAAACATAAAAAATCAATAAAATTAAAAACCGCCTGAATATTATGGAATATTGTATTATTCAAAAAATTGAGTAAATAATACTATACGTGATGTAAGACAAGCGATTTCTAATTTGCAGTTATTATTTAAGCCAAAATTAACTAACAAATACGTTGCTATAATCGGTAATAAGGGTTGAATAATCGAAAGCTGTTAAAGACTGAAGGAAATTAATCATGGAATTCTTAATGATGCCTTGATGCCTTCTTCTAGGACTCGAAAGCCTCAGTAATAGGCGTAGAAATAGGACAGCTATGTTCGTCGCTGTCCTATTTCTATTAAATGGAACAATTGACGCCCCAAACATTTCATCAAGTCTAAACTTAAATGTAAACAGACCTACTACTAGACATACGACTTAACTTCAGAAATACTAATTACGGTTCAAATGACCCAGTTAAGCAATGTCAGTAGCTTTTAATGAGGTATATGCGAACTTCGATTTCAACGATTCACTTGACACATTTAGAGATCGTCTGCGTTTTATGGTATAAGATTTATTTATTATGCCTAGCACAAATTGTTTCTAGTTAAGCCAATGTGTGGTAAATAATTTTAAACAAATAAATAAATCGTTACAAAATTCGATTAGTTTGTATTTTTATTATGAACTATCATTTTAGTTTATTACCACTGATATGAATACATGCATCATAACAGGGCCTCCTGCTGATGTTTAAACTTGCCTTAGACGTGTACAAATCGTCTTGGCGTACTCGTATTCTCATTGTTTATAGCGCATAGTCTCTCATAACAATAATTCAATAAGTATATTATCGTTTGCTACAACGAAAATATTACACACGGAACGATCACTGTGACGGAAGGATTGTATTAGTTCGGTGATGCATTTGAATACTTTACTTATGTTTAATAATGGAAAAGAGATGTAAAAAATAATTCAGGATGCTAAAACCGGTTATGATAAATAAAACTCAGTAATTTTCATAAAGCTAATAGAAAACTTTCACCTGAAATGTCAAACTTACAATAGAGAGTACATCTTATACAAGTTAGCATCTCTTACGGCGGAACATACGGTGAATAATGAACGTTTTGTGAATATTAGAAGTTTTCGAGCGAAAGCGGGAAAGCGAGTTTTATCACTTTATGTTAGAAATACAGGGAAAAATAAATCGGTATTGAAACAATTATGGCATGCAATAAGAAATGGATTCAATAGAGTCTTTTGGGCATCATCATATGTGCTTTTGATATAAACTACAGGTTAGCTCCATTTATGAACTGTTTTTCATGAAATTCGGTTTAGTGTTCAGAACAATCCGGGAATTGCACTTTATAAAGATAATTCCTAAAACACATTTCACATATGTTTTCTATCTCCGTTGAAAGCTTCCTACGTCGGTAATGATTAATTTGTAGTGAATCGTTGGAAATTGATTAAAGATTAAACCAAAACAAGTTACCCATACACATTTCAAACATTTTCTACGAATGTTTTCTTTTGAAGGCTAGTTTCCACTGATCGTCAGCCTGTTCCTGGTCAACGTACGCGCAAAAGCAGATACTGAGTTCGGTGCTAATTTGCAATATTGAACACACTTTTCGCCGTTTCGCTCTCAGAATCCTCCAGCCATCATCCAGCACCCAATGGGGTCCGATGCAGCGCGGCTCTCAAGTATCATTTATTGTGTATTCACGCACAGCGTTCGGCGATAAATTATTCGCACCCCGCGCTTGAAACGCCCGAACTGTGACTGTGGCGTTCCGCGACTGGTGCCGGAGCGTGTATTCGTTCTAAACTCGCGAATATACGCCGTCATTTATGCGTTGTGATGTAAAATGCGCCTCCCTCGAGGGTGGCTTCTCGTGGCGCGCTGGGAAGGCACGCAGCGGTGAGCCAGTGATCCTGCCCGCGCGGAAAGTGATGCGAGTGGTTAGCCCGGCCCACCCAGAGTACCACCGGGGCTCGCTCGGGGCCCATTTCGGCCGGCCTGGGGTGCCCGGGGAATGCTAATGTTTACAGCACGGAAATTGATGCCTTCACTTGAGTAGCCCGAGTAATGCAGCCGTGGCATCGTCTGGTTCGGAGGAAAATCGAGCTGAAAGGTGACGGTCGGAATGGTTGGAAATGTTTCCGAAGCCTAGGGACATTTTAAAAAAAGACGGCAAGCAAAAAAAAAATCACGCACAGTCCTCGGCCAATGCGGCACCTTATCGGAAGTGACAGAAGCGACCGAGCGTGGAGGCACACAACTCCATAAATATTATTATTTCTCTCTTAATTTGACAGCGTTTACGTTCCTCCGCCCGGCATTGATTTATGTGACGGGGCTGAAGAGTTTTCTGTGCGCAGAGATTTTAGCGCGCGAGCGGAGGAAGCGATCGGTCACAGTGCACGCCGCTGGCAGCTGGTCGTGGGCTGAAGTTTTATGTGGGCCGCTGGTGGTGGTGTTAAATTTGGTCCGCTATCTCGTTGCTTCCGGATCTTATCTGGAGGTGGTGAGAGCATGAACGCTTGTTACAAGAGTTAAAGCGATCGTTTCGCATGTCCGATTAGCTTGAACAGCATATCCGTGATGTTTTTTTGTTTTAATTTCTGGAAGATTATTGACGCGCTAAATAATCTAAATTCTTCTTAAATCCTTTTGTTACAAAATATGCAAAATTTGTGTTCTTTGTTTGAGCGGATTGCTGACTTTTATTTGAAAAATTCCATAATTTATTCGATTATATACAGTCTGAACAAAAAAAAAAATACACACTTCAATATCCGTTAAACATTTTATGTTGATAGGCATAAAAACAAATGGAAACTATTTGTTTGAAACCGGAAAGTTGTTATAAAAAAATCATATCATTTACCGATAGCTAAGTAATACATCTGTTTTTACAACTGAACATGTTTTTGAAGAACGATTTCTCCAGATGATGAATGAATGACGGGAATGAATAAAAGGACTATTGAATTGTTAGTATTTTTAAAAATTATGAAGTTATTGAATGATTGAAATGTAATTCACTAGGGATTACTATTATTTAAAAACATTCAATAATTACAAACAAACGCTTTATTAGAAGTTTTAATACATCCCAGCATTCTTTTTTTTTATAACTTTTTAAGAAGTAAAGCTTTGATCAAGTGTTCATTAAGAGTATAGTATAGCATATCTTTAGGCGCATATCTCAGTACGCACTACATATTGCATATCTTATGGCGTAAAATTGTTTAATGCGCCCAACATTATGTAATTCCCAGAACAAATGTTTTATTAACGAATTATGATTGCATCATTTGTCCAGTCTAGCTAAAAATATATCGGGTGAGATTTGAATGTGGTATAGGATTTTCAAAATATAAACAATCAAGCCACAGTGACGCAAAGTACAATTCACCTAGAAACTTTTAAATCCATAAAGAGTTCTTCCAATCCGGAAAACATTGAAAAAGTTTAAAAATATTCATTTTTTTTGTAGCCATAGGTATATTTGAAGGTAAAAATCGTGTTTTTACTCCAAGGCTATAAAGACATTTTCGAAAACTCGGAATGTACACATATTATATGTTTTTTTATGCTACAAATCTGAATGGTGAAGTCCTCTGGTTGCTTATGACAGTCATATTGTTGATATAATTTTTGGCTGAAGTAAGTTTGCAATAAGCCAGAGGATGCTGTATTTCAAACATTATATATAATTTCAGAGCAATTCTATAACCACGACAAATTGATGATGCCGACATCATTTAAATTAAATATTTTCGTTCCATAACTAGATTATTTCATTGAATGGATTAAGGATTGTTTTCCATAACTTAGACTATCCTATTTATATTAAATTTTCCAAACTGTACCTTTCAAATGCAATACCAAAATTATATGAAATTTACGTAGTGTTGATGCGAAGAAAGTGTGTCTTTAATGAAACTAAAATGAAAGAAATAACACCCGACCCGAGCATCCTTCCAGTCCTCCGCCGGTAAAAATGCAATCGAAGTTTTGCAACAGTCTGTTTAATTGGCCTCGTTTAAGAATGTTTCTCCGTTTGATTGTCCGATTCGAATCAAAAGCGTCCCCGGCAGGACACGAACGAAAGCGCTGTAACGTTTTGGAGCGGAAAATTCTTCGATCTAAACATTGCTCCCCATCCATCGGCGCGCGAGACACGGACGGGAGCACAAATGCAACAAAGCACGAGCATAAAGCACAGCTGGTAATGGCACGAGAACACCAGGAGCACCCGAATGAATGTGTACGTAATTATGTGCATTTTCGCTCCGCAATTGGACGTTGGATGCAATGCCCGTGGCCGATGGTGGCGTCTCGTTTGTGTTCGCTCGAACGCGACATTTAATTCTTGACGCTCTAGAGACGGCTGCAGAGCACTGTGGGAGAGCGGCATGAAGCGAAGTGGACAAACTGTTGACAGACATATCTTAGTACGAGACATTTACTATGAATGATTAAAGGTCCATATTTTTCCAACGTTTTTAGAACATCCGCGAGTTGCGCTTAAAACATGCGATTTCCCTCGTTTGTGTGCTGCGTTTAGGCTCGCTTATCTCACAAACCTCGCTGAGATGACAAGCGCGAAATTAAATCACTATCTGAGCCCACATTAGGCACGCGTGCCCGTCAAGGTCATCGGCCAGTTATGACTTCATTTCCGGTGCGATGCGTCAACAGTGCACAATCGATGTGCGGATGGAGCACGGACGTTTTGGGGAGGGGCGAATAATAGACAGCTTGGACAAGACCATCGGACCAAGCGCAAACACCCCCGGTGGACCGTGTCACACAATGCTGTTTGCGTGCAGAAGAGTGTTTTTCTGTAGCGTTTGCTGCTGTTGTATTGTCTGTTTTGTGTCCTCTCTGTGTGTGTTTTTGTTGTTGTTCGGTGTTTCTCTTAATCTTCACACTGGCCCCAGATTGGCGTGCTTTCGTCCTGTGCAGAGGGACCCTCAGTTTCCACCAGTGGAGGATTGGTTTTTTATTTGCTCTCATCTCCGTTGCGTCCGTTCAGTTGGGGCCGTTTTTTTGTAGTGGAGTGTCACGCTTCAGGCTTCCGACAGGATTAGCTCCGGGGGATGTAGTTGGGCGCCTTTCCTGAGAGGGCTAAATTCGTGCGTCCGGCGTTGCACATTCATTAACATTCCCTTTTTCCGTACTCTTTTCTTTTCGGTGGGCCAAAATACCGGCAGCGTACTATCGCAGCACCTGGTTGTCTGGAAGATTCGAGTGGCTTGAGTGGAAACGGAAAATGCACCAAAGTGGCCGTGCGGAGCTCCGGCACAATCCTTTTTCGACGCTTTGGGAGCAGTTTTTTGTTGGCTCAATCGTGCAAAAGCTGCTCTGAGCCGCCCCGTGATCACTCTCGTGCCGGCATGCCTAATGATGTTCCTGCTGGTTGCTATTATTGCGCCCGTCTTTCAATTTTGCGCCGGGCGCATCATCGTCTGCTGCCTTCGAAACACGAACGCCACTACGCTTTGGGCCATTTTAACGCCGGCGAGGACCAGAGATTGGTTCCGCCCGGGTCGTACGCTCGGTCGGCTTACCCTCGGAGCGGGCTATTGCGTCTGGTCTGTGCGAAAGAGTTGCGATCGTCCCGAAACGCGCTGTAATTGGGCTACTCGGCCGGCAGTGTCTCAGCGCTTTGCTTTAATTTATTTCCAGCGCTTCCGACCTCGACCGCTGCCGGAGGATGGGGTTCGCTGAGCTCACCTTCGTACGACTTCCGAAGCGCAGCTGCCGGCCAACCGGAGCGAACCAAGACGGACTCACCTCGCTCTTTGTCGTGAGACCAACGAAAAAAAAAACGACAAAATATGCAGCCCAAGCACACGGCCCCGTGGGAAAACTACGGCTACCGGGGTGGGAGGCGCGCGATCGTTTTCCGTGCCGAGTAAAAGGAAGCAAAGTTTAGCAGAAATTTAATTAGTTTCCCTTTGGCCCGCTTTCGTGTTGTTTTCTTCTCGTTCCTCCATTTTTTTTCTTCCCTGGAACACTGTGCGCCGGTGTTGTTTTCTGTTGTGAAAACGTCTTTTGTACGACTGCCTTTTTTCCTGGCCCGTACGCTTTTCTTTAAACGGTCGCATCTTGAGCTACACACACACACATACACATAGTGCCGGCCAACAATAAAGGCAAACGAAACGCGACAAGCGCAAGGACACAGTTGCAGTTGCGGCACGTCAACCCGTGTGTTGCATCATCGTTGCATAAAATGAGATTTTTACGGTTTGCTGAATTTTGGCGTGATTTTACTTCTGGTTTGTTTCTGTGTGATGCTGGTTGTTATTAGAAGTGTGCCCTGTGCCGGTGTGCTCTGTTTTTTTGCTGCTGTAGAAGAAAATTCTATTCCACTGCTTGCTGACCGTCCGCACCAGAAGGCCGAAAAGATTGAGCCCGGCCTGACGGTGGCAGTGGCTCGCTTTTGGGACGATTGTTTTTGTTTTTCTTCTCTCCACTTCCTTAAAAGCCGTATCTTTTTTAACATTGTCAGCTTATGTTGTGTGGAGAGAGGAAAAAAATCGCACAAAATCGCACAAAACACAAAAACATAAGCTTCGGACGGATTTTAATTGACTTCTGAACTGGAGTTTGACGGGGTGGAACAAATTGTCCTTTTGGCGCGCTGGCAACAGGCCAACGGGGGGGGGCCGAACGCTGTCTTTTACGGTTCGCGGTTCGTGGGCACGATCAGCAGTGGATAATGAAGAGCCCTGGGGATGGGTGAGTTACATGGTACGGCAATTTGCATTTGTAATTTGATGTTTTTCTCATGCTGTTTGATAATTACGTTCTTTTCGGGAGTTGAGTTTAGATCAGCTACTAGAAATTAGTTTTCAATAATTACAATATCGCATAATTCCATATGAAGATAAAATAAAATCTTATTTTATGGCATCTTTCTCATGTTTTAATTTAAATGAAGACGTTTGTTTGTGTACATAATTGAACACATTATTTGATCATAGATACTCACATAAGAATTATCATCTTTAATTTTAGAAGAAATAGTTAAAAAGACAGTAAATACTTATTGCGAAAAACTAATCATGGATACAGATCATGGATACAGTGCACTCTTCAGAAATATAAGTCTGAAGTGTTTTAGCATTTAAAATAATTACATTGTCGAAGGCAACATGCTGTTGTGCCTTTCGTAATTTCTGCCCAAAAAACGTCAATCTGCTCATTACTACAGGTTGTCTTGGACATGACCTAGAACTTTAAAAACTTCGAATCTTCCTTAAATCTTAAGTCCGGTCATAAAAAATATTATCTGGCGCATTTGAAGTAACAAGACTAGTATATATAGTATAGCCTCTAATACATCTATGTCACCACCTCTTTATGATAGTATAACGAAAACTTGAAGCAATACATGGCAATGATAGTCTACTAAGTTGTAATAAAAGAGAAAAAAAAACGTTGTGGCAAAACTTAACACTATGAAGACCGATCGGTCATTTTGACGGTTTGAAAAACGCAGTTTTTGAATATTTGTGAAATCAAGAGGAAAAAAAAATAAGTAAAAAGGGGTTTTTTATATAGATGTGAAAGCCTTACATATTTCTTAAGATTTTTCCGATCCCCAGTGTCTGAGAAAAAAATGTATGTTTACGTAGACACTGGGTATGTATGAAAAAAATGTATGAAAAGATCGCTTTATTCTGTTTTCATCAGCCTAGATTAAGACAACATAGAAAAATCTTTTTCGTTTTTGTATAAGTGAAAAAAACTCAACTTGTTGCCATTTATTTAATGAATGACGGTTGAGAAAGCTTAAGAAAAAAATAAAAATATGTACTAAAAGTGTATGAATGCAAGCAAATTGCACCGTTGTATTTTAAAAAGGAGCGGTCAAAATGACCGCTTTCGGTACAAATAGGTATAGAACAAAAACCGATCTTTGTAGTGTTAAACATATTTTTTTTAGAACACTGTTGCCATTTTCTCACTATAAACAAAATGTCTCAACAAAAATAAGCAATGTAACCAAATGGATATCTCCGTTCGGTCTATGCTGATCAATTTAAAAATTGAAACATATTCAATTCCCCAGCGCGACACGTGATCAAACAATCATAAGCTCTTACCTTGTTTCAAATTTTGTTCTTTTCATTAGTTCAAGCCGAAACTGTTTTCAATGATTTTGGTTGATCTGAAGCGATTGAAATCCCAGCATCCCAGAGTTGGATTCAATATTCCAATATTAATTGAATCAATAAACTTTTCATGTGGCGAAAAATACCTCCTGAACCGTTTTCCTCAAGTGTAGATTGTTGGTGCTCAGTAAACTCGTTGAATTTCGAATGTTCCATTCTCATTCCCAACACCCTGTAGAACTGAGTTTACTTTCCATTATTTATTTCTTACCCAAACAATTCTATATGGCAGTAGCGATCGCGTAGATCGTCGTACAGTTACGGTACACTTTTTCCTGTACTGATACACAGTTCAGCAATTCACACTGCTGATGCTCCACAGACTCTCCCGATAGCAGCGATCGAGATCGCGCGCCATCAGCGCAAAGCTGTTCCGGGAGCCTTCACTGTACACGAAACTTCGGTAGCAGACCGACTGGAGCAGCACACACGACCAGCTGCCCTGCACGAGATCTGGCTTGAAGAGGTAACTCTCGTCGGTGGGACGGCCCGCCACGAGGTAGAGGAAGTTGTTGTCACTCGCGCGCAGATATTCACCGGTGTCACTGTTCTGGATGTAGTAGTTGTTGCCGGGGCCAACGGTCATGCTCCAACGGTCACGCTCGCCGGAGTTCGGGCTCACCAGCGTCGCGTACCGCTGGTTCGTCCGGCGGTCGTAGTTGTCCTGTGCGGCCAGCAGCTGTCCCGTCGCGACCGAGGTGATCTGCTGGCAGATGCGACGCTGCGGGACGTTCTCGATCGATCGGCACCGCTCGATGACGCAGCGCTGGGGACAGTGGACGGCAGTGTTGTACTGAGCGTACCGTGGGACGCACCCGTACTGGGTTACGCACCCTTCCGTGCGGCAGTTGCGCCGGTCTTCGATGTAACTTGCGTCCACTGTGCAGGAGGCAACGAGCACACACGCTGTGAGGATCGCGGCGAACATGATTCTGGCAGTGTTGATGGCGAGCGTGTGTGACCTGACACGTTCGGGTGACTGAGAACGCGGTACACGGTGTAGTAGTACTGTCCACTGTGCAGCTGTGCACACTTTTATATAGATTCCATTCGATTGCAACACATACAGCGGAGGCACACACAGTTGTTGGCTGCTGGATGGTTGGGCAGATGTCCAGAGGATGGGCAGATGCCGCAGTAGATGCCCATTAATGATCGAGTTGATGATTATTCGGTAAATAGGTGGAGCACCTAGTACAAGCTAGTGTATGTATCAGAATGGCGATGACATAATATGACCGAGTGAGAGAACGCGCGGAAGGGAGAGAGAGAGACTAAAAGCGTGCGCGTTCGGCGAGAGAAATGGTGTTCCGGTGATATGCACATATGCACCGCACACAAGTGACATGCCCTTGGCCAGCTAATCGATCGCTCACTGATAGCATCTCAGGGCTCTTTTGTTTAGCAGAGATCATCGGGTGGGCAAACTGTTTGTGGAAAAAGCTGCCAGCTACATTCGCCCGGATTCGGTGACGCCGTTCCCAGCTGAGCTGGGGGTGAGGCCACGACCAGCTGCTCTTGACCTGCTGGTTCCAGATGGGAGAGAGCGCACAGTTGGTACATCTTCAGCGTGTTTGTAATCCGGGCGTCATGCGACGTCGGCCAGTTTGGGTACGATGGTCCGAATATGAAACCAGCTTGTGGATACCCGTTCAGCAGTTCTGGATACACGCTGTAGACACGGTCGTTCTCCGCCACCATCAGATATTGGCCCGTCCGCGCATTACACAGCCGGAAGCAGGATGGAAGGGTAGGAATGAGCTTCCAGCTGGTAGAAGCCGTCCGATTTGCAGACACCACAGCAAACTGCAGGTGACTAAGGTTCGGATCAACTGCACTGCTTGGGTGGAGGAAGCGCTGACCGTTGACGGTTAACTCGTAGCAGACCGGTGCCGTTGGTTGCCATCCGAGACTCCCAGCACACAGCTGCAGGAGCGTAAGAAACGTCACCACTAGCGAGTGGAGTATTGCACCCATCTCGCGCACTGATCGCGTACTAGCACACAAGAAAGGCTGGGAGCCGCCTGTTTATATAGCACGCGCGAAGAACTTGCCCGGGGCGGCCGGTTCGGTCGGTCGTCGGGGACTCCTTCGTGGTTTCGGTGTTGTCTTACGGCAAACAGTTTAACTGGCTGGGCTGACTAAGTTGTGCGCCTCGTGCTAACTTTAATGAGCGGTGTTTCTGGCACTGTGCGAGATGTTTCTAGGCAGGGTCATCACAGGGTACCACCTACCTAGTGGGTTGTGAATCACATGGGCCGGTGGGTTTTGCTTGGTTCTGTTTGTCTATTGCACCTTTCGTTCGAATGTGGGTTGGTTCGTAGATTAGAATTGTACGCCTGCAGTAAATATCGACAGTGTTTGAAATATGTACAAAGTAAGACAACAGTTTTCAGTAGGTCATCATATAAACTGATTTCTTACTTGCAAAACGTTTTCTATGTTGCACAAATGTGATGCAAATGGGAAGTAAATTTACAAAAGATTACTATTTTTCTTGTGTGTTTACCACACAATAGTGTTTGAGCACTGAGCTCAGTACAAATTGTAATATTTTACCAAGTATACTGTTCTAGGTGGTTAACTTTCGAAAAGTACAGGCTAACAGAAGCACTTCACCAACGGTTTGCCTAACACGCCTATTTTTACATCAAATTCAGGGCTGATGTACTTGAAATTTTCGCTTGATCATGAAACAAGTTCAAGTTATATATTTCAGTTATATATTTCAGTTATATATTGAATTCCACTGATTCAATTCCTACTGATTTCGATTCCATTTCTTCTCTTGCTTGCTTCCACTCACACCTTTCGTCGATATCTTCATTATCCGAGCATTTATGGATGTTCCCCCTTTTATCGTTTTCTCTTCCTTCCTCGGCCTCTGTCATATCTTTCTAATATCTACATTTCGCGGTTTAATAGTTTGTAAGCTACTTTTGTACTATTTATTAAGTTCTAAATTTTGTTAGATTAGTTTGATACTGGTTAGGCTACATTAGGTTAAGTATCTTAAATTTTGAGTTGAACCTGACGGCAAACATACAAAAACTAGGGAGGATTATTTGAATAAGAAAATAGTGAGAATATAAGAAAAGTATGTAAGGGAGTGCTGAAAATGGGAGAGCTAGAAAATGGTTTTCAATCTATTCCGTCGGCTCTTTTATCAACTTATTTACATACTACTTCTCACTACTATAATTCCAATTTCTTCAATCAAATTGAATCCCAAAAGAGTGATTAAGCGATTCCCACTCATGAAAGAGTAAGAATGAGATAACTCTGTAACATTGTTTATCCTTATCTTTATATCACTTACTTTACACCTGTATTTTCAAAATTCCTCCAAATAACATGCAATCTCTTAGAAACATTTGGCTATTAATAAGAAGAATGTTTATTTTTTTGATTATTGAAGTGAAAATAAAGTAGTTTAAAGCAAGTTTGCATTTTTTTTTTCTCACAAAACGCATTACCAATGTAATGTTATTGACTTACTTGACAAGACTTTAAGAAGCTTGTCGAGTCGTTGTTACAATAGAATCTATTTTATTTATTTTATTTAGTATGACGGCCTTAGTGGCCGTATTGTCAGTGCCTAAATGCACTGACCGACATTTTTGATCTAATGTTTTGTGTTTGATGTAATGTTATTGACTTACTTGACAAGTCTTAAAGAAGCTTGTCGAGTCGTTGTTACAATAGAAATGTGTTGTTTTTGCTGCATTTCAGAGAATGTTTTGGTATTTGCATCAATGCATTTTTTAAATTTAATTAAAGTGTTTTTGAAGTTTTTTTAATATGCTTTTTTGCAGATTTTATTAAATAAGGTTCATTTTTTAAGATTGTACTGTTTCATTATCCTGTTTTTAGCTTATCGATCTTTCGTTTCCCTGATTTCTATGTTTACTATATTTTTCTTCGGTTTATTTGTACTTTGTACCATTTATCATTTACCAATTAGATGATACGCGTCAAACCAGTGAATCATACATTCCGAAGTGTGCTCAAAATGCTGTGAAACCATTGCTCATACAATGTCTACCGATCGTAACTCCACAGTGGAAACACCCGGGACATGCATACCTAAAAGCCTGAGCATGTAATGCACCTTTCACGCCAGCCAACGAACAACAAGCGACGTGTTTCTGATGTGCCAACAGGCAGCCGAACAGGCAGTACAATTAATAACATTTGCAGCCAGCTGCCAGCGATTTCAGCTTTGCATTCAACTATCACCTATCACAACGCCCGCAGCTTCCCACACAGCGCGCCCTTCCCGCACACAGAGAAGATCCCCGAAACATCGAAACCGTCTTAAGTTGGCGAGCTGAGGTGCGAGTGAGCCAGAGAGAAAGAGAGAGAGAGAGAGATCAAGAGGGAAGCGAACGATGTATGTTCTCGGTTACAGTTTAAACAGCACCG
This sequence comes from Anopheles dirus, assembly GCA_000349145.1. Taxonomy (NCBI): domain Eukaryota; kingdom Metazoa; phylum Arthropoda; class Insecta; order Diptera; family Culicidae; genus Anopheles; species Anopheles dirus. The sequence continues at coordinate 5,196,324 of KB673090.1, forward strand.
TCTTCTCCCACAGCTGTCCGCCATGTTGCGGGGAGGCTTTCGGGCCAGGAGTTTCCGGATTAAGTGTACACTAAACTCTAATCCTCTTCGAAAATTGTCCGCTCGTCGCTCACTCCCAGTTCGCCGTTTAAGGCTGCTGGCCCAGCTCCGTCGTTCGCCGTTCCTAGCGTTTCCTGCGTCCTGGGCGAGCGGAAACATGGCCATGTTTTGTGTCCAGGCTTGGCTTGGCAAGCACACCCACAAATTGATCCTTGTGAACGATTGCCTCCGCATCGTTGCGCCGATCCACGTCCCCGGGAAGAAATGGCAACACCGGTGGGAGACGCGTTTCGGAAGGGAGGCCGCTAACGCTAACGGTCGCTCCGAAATTGGCACCATTACAAGTGCCGTGGCGATGGTCCGGTCCATTTCGTCCATTTGTAATCTCCATTTCATGTCGACAACATTTTGCTTTCAATTGTTTCGTCTCACGTCTCGGGACCGGGAAGGCCGCCGACGGGACGGAACCGGAAGAATGGCAACTTTGAGCCGGCCGTTTCAGCCCGTAGCCTGTCCGTGGCCCACCGGGAGCGGGCAGTCATCGGTTTGCATAAAAAGCCTCCTGACCTGTGCTTTTTTCGGTCGTTGCAGGATTTCTCACTTCCATCGCGGGCGTAAGTGGTCCCGCGGGGGAGGTTTTTTGCCCAATTTAGTGGCTCTCGTACGCGTTCGCGGAACGAGATAAACGAGATCGGATTCCTGTCCGGTGTCGGCAGCTAATCGTCATCAAGTGGTTAGTTACATCGATTGCATCGATTGGGCACCGTTCCAAGCGCAAGTGGCGATTTGCTCCATGGTTTCGAACTTGACAAAGCTTCGTTTGAAGCAACAAAAAATCATCATCTCCAATAAAGAAACGAAAAAGTCCATTTCAAAACGCTTTCCGACGCTCCTGTCGTTACGGCTAAACGGTGCTAGCTACTGCCGGCACGGATCACTTTTAGGTCTGAATGGAAATTTGCTCCAAATTTGCCATCACCTGCCGTTCCATCAGAGAGCCACCTTCGTTGCTGAGGCATTGGGACAGTGTTTTTGTTACATCATTTGACCTCGATTCGAGTTTTGCAGGTGACGGTCGCTGCAACGGAAGTGATGCTTTTGCGTAGATAGCGCGTCGATAGCTCACTCGACCATTGCCGCTGCGGTCGTTCGTAGGTACCGCGATTCGAGTTCAACTGAAGTGGCGACCACCAGTGGACGATTTAATTGCTTCGTTCTGTGTGTCGGTGGTGTGAGTGTGGTAGAGTAAATGTTGAAACACTAGTTGCTATTGAACGACATATTATTTTCATGTTTTTATGTATTTGATGTTTTTTGATGACGAATGTAGCTTTTGCCTGCATACATTTAGGCGCTCCACTTGAATCGACGATCGCCCGAAGTCGGCTTGCACAGCATCTTGCTTACAAGCGGATCACAGTGGGTTGTGCTCGTTTCGTCTGAGTGATCATATCGAAAGGGTTATTCATTCGGAAAGATCAAATCAAATTCGAGGTGGTTTATTACCTTTAGAAACTGCTAACAATCTATGCGGAGATACAGAAACAAAATACACCACTAAAGCGACCAGTATTAAAAGTTTCCATAAAATATAGCTTTGTTATGTGCTTCAATAAACTTTATTGCATGGTTCGAATCAGCATTACCCTCTTTATTTGACAATTCTAGAATAATTTCATGTTACTATTTTCGTGTGTGGTACTTAATCAGTTTTGACTCTCCCAAAACGGTTGGTTTTAACGTTATCAATCGAATAAAAATGTAAATTATTTTTTTTAACATTTAACTGACTTTCTAATTAATAAAATTAGCATTACAATAGTCTACCAAACTAAGTCATTTATTATATGATTTTCGACATCTTCGTTTAATCTAGTAAATTAATAACAATAGCTACATCAATAGCTACAATGATTAAAAATAGATTTATTAAAATAAAATCAAAGCAGAAAGTCTCGAATCCTTGTGAAGGTTTGTCTCATTCCGATGCATAATGAAGATCAAAGTATGTTTTTGTGTTTGACCTTCTATGAAGATTATTAAATTTCTAAGAAACTAACATTAAAAAACGCACTAATGGATTCTGTACAAGTTTTGGAAATGAAATAAAAATGAACATTGAAACATATTTTGAAGTAAATTCAATAATAAGCGTTTCTTTACAAGTGTTTGGAAATAAAAATGTACATTGAAACATGTTTTGAAATAAACAAAATAATAAATCGACTTGAATCATAAAAGCAAATTGAATCGCAATCCATCAAATAGTGTTCAAAATATGACCTGCCTGGGTAATATATTTTTATATCATTTTAATTTTTGGTTATTTTCGTCACAATAAAATTCATATTGAGAGCAGGTGGATATGCAAACAATGAGAACTTGCAAAAAATGCCAAAAATTAGATCTTTCTCAACAAAACTTTTCATTTTAAAACAAACTTATGAATACAAAAAGACTGCAAAATAGATAACTTTCTTATGTTTTATGGGATGCTGCAGCTGCTCCGTGGTATTCATAGACCTCAATGCAATCCAGCCTCAATCAATTCAATGTATGCATTCAAATTGAATTCAATTCACTTAAGCTGCCAAACTAGGTGGAAATTTATATACAATTAGGTGGAAAGTTACGGTAGGCTTCAAGAATACTTTAGGCCCTGTCCTGCCAATGATACAGGATACTTAGTGCAGATTAAGGTACATAACAGAGTGTTTAAAAAGTATTAACTTGAATTATAATCGACCTTCGATCGTTTCACTTTAGTCAACGCCCTCCGCGAAGCTATCGCCTGCCCGCATCTCGCAGCACTGCTGATTTATCGCTCCCACCTGGCCCGCGGGAGAAAGCTCACAAGCATCCCTACCCGGGATGATGCCGAACCGATGCCAAACTGCTGTGATGAATAATTGTTTTCAGAAAGTGCACACAAGCACTCTCAATTGACACGACATCTAAAATCGTCAAACGGCTCACAACACAAATGCACCCCATTCAAGGTGTCGTTCGAGTGAGGTGAACCCCATGTAGCCACCGTTAGGTTGAGGTGACTAGCGCGCCACCACAGTGCAGGGCGCTTAACAATGCGGTAAATTCTTCATCAGCTCATCCGTCCCGCCCGTTCCGCGGCGCAAAGCGCTCTTAAGTAACGCAAAGTAACTTTCCCCGGGTTCCGTGGCTTTCTTCGACTCCCCGCAAGGGCTGCCGAACAGGGCCGAAAAGAAAACAACACGGAACACAAGGGTCGGGCCGCAAAAACGGGACAACAGGAGCAAACAAAAGTCGCGCGGAGGCGATCGCGAGCCAACGCAACGAAAACTGCAACTGCAGACTTGCCCTGACTTGCCCGGACTTGGCACGGTTCGCACGCGTGTGCGAACGAAAGGGAAAAGGGACACTGAAGTAATCACGTCCGGGGCTTCGAGCAGGTTTTGTGGTCATGGTCGCTGTTTCGCGTGCGAAGGTGTTTTTAGGCCCGATAACTGAGTTCCCTGTGCGACGTTCGAGCCGCTTTCGTCGGTTTTCACTTTCTTCGGTCGGAATTTCGCGCGAGCCCTTTCGCGGTGGCTGCCGGTGCGCTTCCCGACCAGTCCGTGACGGTGCGCGAACCTGTGCAGAGTGTGTTTCTGGTGTGTGCTCGACGTTGTGACTCGAAGTGAGACGCGAAACGAAAAGACAGCAAAAAAAAACGATGAATACCTATGTGGAACGAATTTCGGTGCAGTATCGCAACTTCTCCCAGGGTGCAGGTGAGAACGGTTCTGCGTGAGGTGTTCCAGGACTCGAGCACTCATCCGGGTTGTCGTCTTCCGCAGATCCCCTCATCGACAGCTGGACGTTGATGCGGACGCCCACGCCGATCCTCTCGATCACGGGGCTCTATCTGCTGTTCGTGCTCTGGGTCGGTCCCCGGTGGATGGAGCATCGCAAGCCGTTCGAGCTGAAGCGCACACTGATCGCGTACAATGCCGCCCAGGTGGTGGTGTCGACCGGCTTCTGTCTCGCGCCGTTCTTTACCGGGCTGTTCGGCAAGTACATGTCGATGTCCTGCGGCGCGCCGGCGACGGACGTTAGCAAGCAGCTCCAGCTGACGGTAAGCCAGATAATTAGCTATTAATGCGCACCCGTTGCCGTTTTCGGCGTGTGTGTTTGTTGTTCTTAATGTGGGACGCGATCAGACGGCAGGAAAAACCCTCAACTCGCCGTGTCTTTATTGCGCCATACGTCATCTGATCGCACGGACGGAGTCGCCGGGCCACGGAACGTGAGGTGTCTGGAAAATGAGGAGATGAACAGACGTGGAGTTCGGGTGGAGGTTAAACTCATTACCGTGATTAATTTCGTTCCACCCGGCGTTTTTTTTTGCGCTACTCCATTTTTCATTTCCTCTGCCCAGTTCTGACATTTTATTCCATTCGTTCTTTTCTTGCCGAAATCAACACCGTGATTTACCGTGTCTTCAGCAGGGCTGGGTGCTTCCTGTTTACGTGTGTGTGTTTTTTTTATTCGCATTAGCTCACACTCGTTCACACACCGCCTCTCTGCCCTGGATGGCACCCCGGATGGAGCAAGCTCATGCCGCGCAAAGATGATCCTGGTTTCTGTTCGGCCCAAGATCATGTACGCACCCCGGCAGGCAATTTGGTGCGCTAATGCATGATTGGATTGGCTTGCTCGGGTTTGTTTCGCTGCCGCGATGGCGATGACTCGGCAGGTCTCGTGCGTGTTTGTTTGTGTGTTTTCCGGTGTGAATATGAGTGATTTAATTAAGTCATTTGCGCGTGTGCAATGGTCATTACTCGTTGATAGTCGGGAACTTTGAACCTGCGATCGATTTTTCATCGCCGAGTGTCACGTTGCCGGTGATGTGATTTGGAACAAATGAAGCGATCGGAAGCGTATGACGTATGCTGAGGTGCAACTGACGGGAATTGTCTAGAGAACAAATGTTCTATGTTTTTATAATAGCGTTTAATGACGTTTATTGCGGTTTTCGTAGCAAATTTCGCGTTTGTGAACTGTCATCTTTTGGATCATCTTTGGATCGAGATATATTTATTGTTACTTATCCTGCTTTAATTGTAGAAAAGCAAAGAAACAGTATGATACTGCATTGTGTCATCTTTATTAGCTTTTTCCACGATTGTTCTACATGTTCTCGTTTTGTAGGATTGATCCAATAGATTTTGATGTAGAAACACACAGTGTAGAAGTGTTTGAAGTTAAAAGTCCTCGAGTTCGTCATCTATTCGTCAATCCTTCCCACTGTTCTCCCGTTAATCCCTACCTCCCAGCATGGTTTCATGCCGAGACGCTC
>KB673090.1:5203640-5241361 GCA_000349145.1 Anopheles dirus
AATAATAATAATAATAATAATAATAATAATAATAATAATAATAATAAAAGTCATCCAATAGTTCACCTATCTCAATCCACTTAGGGGCAGGGCATCATCTCCATCAATCAATTGATCGAAAATATTCTACTGAAAATAATAATTGTTTGCTTTGGTGATAATATCCTCAGTTTTGGAAACTTTACTGGGCTTATTGAGATTTATTTATCACATATTCTTTCTACTTTACTATCGAAAAGTACTTTTAGAAGAGATATAAGCTTGTTCTGTTGGATTTTAGAAACAAATAGTATGATAAATTTATCTCTATTACTCAATTGTTGTTCCTTGTATAAGAAAGATTCACACTCATAAACCAGTTAGTTTGACAACAAATTGGCAACATAGGTAGTACTAGGATAATAATGAGTGCGTTAATAAATATTTTATAATATACATATTATAATCCTGTTCAAAGTAAAGCTGATACGTTTATTTTCTATCTTAAATCTCTCTCAAAGTGTATTTATCACCAACCTAATAATAAACTAATATATTTCTCACATGTTCATTCAAAGTACAACTCATTTTACTATAATTATTCCATTTTAACAGGCATTGTTTAATTGCATTTAAATTTCAATATTTACTAGGGTATTTTTCGTCACCATGAACATGACTAAATAGACCATCATTACCGATTTGGCTTTTAGCGGCATGTGTATTCGATCACATTGCGTTTCACAAATACAACGTCAGTTGTTTTTTTCTCTTTCCCACGAGATATCTCATAAACGAAAGTGTCAGTTGATTAGAACGGTCTTCAAGTAACAGAATGATAAACAATTTATTCATATTTTGTATGCATTTTGGAGTATAAAGCAAAGAAAAACAACAAACACTAATGACAAACGATCACGTTCACTCCTGTAAATAACATCGTTGACCATTGCTTCACAGTTAGAAGGGTTTCATTACTGTATTCTTGCGAAGATTTTCGATTTTGCTGTATAGTTGTCATATCCAGTTAATATTAATTTAACTTCTATTAACTAACCATCCCCATCTCCCCTGCTAGGTCTGGAACGGTGCGTGGATGTACCTGCTGCTGAAAATCGTCGAGCTGTTCGACACCGTCTTCTTCGTGCTGCGCAAGAAGCAGAACCAGGTGTCGTTCCTGCACGTCTACCACCACACGATCATGGTGCTGTTCACGTGGTTCTACCTGAAGTACATCCCCGGTAAGTGGCAGAGCCGCTCGGTTCGGTGTTCTTCCTTCCGGCGCAGACTAACCCGAACAATCTCCGCCTCTCCGAAAACGCAGGCACCCAGGCGGCATTCATCGGCGTGCTGAACTCGTTCGTGCACATCGTCATGTACACGTACTACCTGATTGCGGCCCTCGGTCCCCGCTACCAGAAGTACCTGTGGTGGAAGCGCTACATGACCACGCTGCAGCTGACGCAGTTCGGCATCATGCTGTGCTACTTCGTGCTGATCAACAGCATGCAGTGCCAGGTGCCGCGCGCGCTGACGTACTTCTTCGTGAGCAACATTACCATCTTCCTGTTTCTGTTCATCAACTTCTACCGCAAGGCGTACCGGAAGCGACCGGCGGCTGTGAAGGTGGATTAGCGCGCTGATGAGCAAGTGTGTGCTTTAACTTATCGATATCTATTTTAGTGAAATATAAATTAGAAGACGCATTTTTAGTAACTTATTGACAGCAAAAAAAACCCTCCAGTCATCATTATTATCGAAAACGCGTGCGTTGGAATGCCCGTCGTGTAAAGTTTTATTGTTAATCTCCGCAAGTTTCCGTCATGCTGGATGCTGTCATACCGTGCCGTGTTTAAGGCATCTTTAAAAACAATCCACCAGTCGGTTGGACACACGAAAACCGGTTCTTTATTCGCCTTTCTTTCGCCGTTTCGGCGTCAAGCGCGATTGGTTTCATTTCAAAATCGAACCAAGTGGGCATATCGCTGAAAATTGACTACTTTTTCGGTGGTGGTGGTGTATAACCCGTTCCAAATGCGCGCTAGATGCCGGAATTCGTCGCTACCCCGTTGGTAATTATGCAAACGACGAACCCGACCAAAAAAACGGTGTCCCAATGTGCTATTTTAGACCGGGGAAGGGTTTCTTTTTGGGGCTTGATCGGGCTGTTTACGCGTGCCGGTTCGATTAGTTAAACGACAAATCACCGGTAAACAGAGCAGCGGGAGAAATAGTGTGGAAATGGAATGCGCGCCACGAGTTGGTCAGACCGGGCGACGACAACGTAACCGGCACGACCTTGGGAGTGCCGAGAGCGATTAGTTGTACGGCTTGAGTGCGATTATTTGTTTCTTTCCGTTTGCTGCTGCTGCTGCGAGTGAAAGAAAAGTAAAAGTGTCTTGAAACCACCCTGGTGACGTAAGGTCGGAGTCTGCAGACAGAGAGTTACCCGTACTACGGCGTCGGGCACGAATGCGTGTCTCAGTTGTATCATTAATTTATTTTTTCTTTATAAAACGAGATAGTCTTACAGGCTAAGATTACACTAGATCGCTACCTAACCGTACGATTTCGGAATCGATCACGCATTGGAGTCCACCGCCCCCTCCACGCACGGATGTGACCTTTCCCACGTGACCCCTCTCACCTGGGACACCAACTGGCCACACCAACTGTCACTGTGGTGCACAGGGCTTCTAGGTTTTGCCTTCGCGCCCTTCCGTAGGTACTGTTCTGCATTCTCACTGGGCACGGGGCATTCGACCGGGCGCTGATATCTGTTGGTTCGTTGGCGGGAGCGTTTGTGCGTCGCTTTCGGTACTGCGTGTTTCGGTTTGTATGAAGACTTGACTCTGGATCTCTGGCGGGTGTGTGGGGTAGTTGTGCCGCTCACAGCTCCTTGCTGGCGACCTTTGGCGAGTTATTGTTTTCAACCGCCTTGGCGGTGGTGGTGGTGAGGCTGCCGGCGGCGCCATCGGTGGTAGTGACGGCCGACGAGGACGCTTTTTTCGGGGCGTACGACTTTTTGTAGAAATCGTTGAACAGCATGTAGAAGAAGATGGCGTTCGGCAGGGTGAAGAACACGGACCAGCGCGGGTAGCCGCAGTCCGTCCAGAGCAGCTGGGCCGAGTGCGCGAATGCCATGCCGAACTGGACCTGCGTTTCGGAGAGGGTCGAGCGAAGAAGTAGGTCGGTTTGAGGTGTGTTCTTAGGGAGTGAAATGACCGCTTCCTTACCATCTGCAGGTTGGTGATGTACTTCTTCCACCAGAGGTACTTCTGGTACTGGGGTCCCATGGCGGCCATCATGTAGTAGGTGTACATGACGATGTGCACGAACGAGTTGATCACGCCTGGTGGATCACGGGAAGGAAGATATCATTAAATCAACAAAATTATCAACAAGCCCGAAAGAACGGTAACACTAACCGATGAAGGTGCCATGGCCGCCGGGGTAGTACTTGGTAGCGCCCCAGGAGATCATCGGCATCACGGTGTGGTGGTACAGATGCAGGAACGTGATCTGGTTGTCTTTCTTCCGCAGCGTGAAGAACACCGTGTCGAGCAGTTCGGAAATTTTCGCCAGGAAGTAGATGTAGCAGCCACGAGCAACCTGTCAAGATGGAGATAATGCTCGTACAAATGAGAACCTCGATTAAATGAAAGAAAGTACTGTTTCTTCATGTTGTACACTTTATTTAGAAGTATTTTCGGAACGGAAGACTGATCTTCTTTCAGCAAAGGCGCTTCGGGTTGCATTTTTAAAGATTCAATGCGAGATACTTTTTTTGAAGCTTTATCCCATTTACTTCTGAAATGGTTTAGGGGATCGTTTAAAATCTTCGACTGAGGCTCGAACAGAGTAGACCATGAGTTTTCAATATTGATCGATATGTTTTGGAACATTGTTTTATATACTTAGACTGGCTAAGTCACAAGTAGTTGTTTAATAAACTTGTGGTCACATTAATAACAAACTCCGGTTTTACTCTTATGAAACTTCATATCCGAAACATTGTAGAATATGATTCTGGTAAAACTATCCTTTTCTGAGTGAGTAAAACATATCGATTATGTTTAGATTCTAAGCTTTTTTTAACAGAACTTAGTTTAAAAAGTTTTTAATCTATATTATTCACTTGCAAGAAACATACAACGCAACAGCTGTATAAAAGCTGTAGGGTGGATAACTTGAATAAAACATGTACATAATAACAATCAGACGATTAGTGATGGGAAATGGAATCCGGATTGAATCCCAGATCCGGATCCCAGATCGGAGCAATCTAGATTCTATCTGAAATATGGGATCTCCTGGATTCGGGATCCGGATTTGGGATTCGGGATCCGGATGTGGGGAATCCGGGATTTGGATCCGGATTACTCGCGATCTGGATTTGTCAGGATTAGAATCCAGGATTGGGATCTTTTGTACCTCGAATCAGAGTTCGGATTCATTGGGACTCTAGTACGGTCTTATCGAACCGGAGCAGTATCCCCCCCCCCACTTCCGTCAACATCATTCGGATTCGGATCGGATTCGGAGGATTGATCCCAGCTGGGATCGGATCGGAGGGTTCGAATCCCACATGGGATCGGATTTGCTCTTCACTACAGATGGTACATCCAGAATAATTGGAAAATATTTTTTGGAATTATGATGTCTCACCAGCATCGCAATTTTAGACCATAATGTTAAACCAATGCCATCAAATGGCGGCCAAACCTAGTTTAGATCTGATCATCTAAAAATGTGACAATATTGCATATGGACTGTTCAATCCAATGTCTACTGAAAACTTTACGTTAGGATCAATTCTAGTTGAGATCTGTAAACATTTGGCTTTAAAAATCTGAATATCGAATATCTTCCATATTGGTACATCGATAGTTCTTCAAAGAAGATTGGCAATGAGAGTGTCATTCAGTGTCTACCAATGAACTTTGCTAATCTGAAGTTGATATTTTCTGTTCTAAAGTTCAGCGCCACGCAAAACTTACCCTCATCGCGACGGGATTGTCGTTAAAGTCCACCGGTTGGCATCTCCAGCTGTAGTGCCGCAGCCAGGCACCGTCAAGACCCTGCCGGCGAGAGAGAGAGAGAGAGCGACGTGTAGCATAGAGCTCACAGGCACCACGGAGCCGACCCAGCACCCCCTTCAGCGAGCACTTACCTCCACGAACAGATATATGCTGACCAGCACCTGAATGAAGTTGTACACGACCAGGGTCTTCTGCATCTGGAGCGGTTTGCGGTTCGCCATGTACTTGGGCCCGAAGTTGAGCACGAAGTACAGGTAGCTGGCGATGATGGTCAGGCCGGGCACCGGGGACGATATCAGCGGCCAGTGGTTCGTCCGCGGATCGGCCAGCTCGGTGAATATGAAGTCCCAGTAGTTGGACGAGGTAGACGCGTTTGTGGCAGCCATTTTGGGCGGTGGTGTGTTTTGTTTTTGGGAAAGGTTTCAGACTTTTTTCTTCTTGGCGGCGGCCGTAGTAGCACGAACACTGCAGCTTTGCACAGAGCAGGCGTCGATGGCTTAGTTAGCACGTGTGTGTTAAAAGCGGAGCTAGTGGGCACCCGTGGGCAGTGCTGACATTGACACCGGCTGTCCGAAGTCTTTGCGGGGAACGTATCGGTATCTGGGGAGAGAAATAGACCGTTCGTGGGGAAAGGGTGAGCGTTAAAACAGGGTTAATAGACGACGTTGGTCAATTACGTTGAGGTGACGAAGTCGTGGATGGATGGAATGTTTTGTGCTGTGCGAGGGGGAACTACGAAAAACCACACAAAAAAGGAATCTACTTTGAATTAGAATTCCAAGATAACTCCTCGTCATCAATAACCATTTTATGATAGAAAAAAACTATCATCATAACACGCGCTCATGATCTAATGAAAAGCACGCATTCGTTAGAGAGTGATTGAAATTGCCACATATAAATCGTTGCCTGCAACCGTTATAAACATGAAGTGCGGAAAATGTCTCCCTCAGGGACATCAGGCACTGCTAAACGGCAATAGAATGAGGAAAAAAAGCTATATTGGCATGCTTTTTTATTCTGCATCTACTGGCGCTCAGTGCGCAGCTTCCTGAATGGAATCCATTTCCTAGTCGCTGGAGCAGAAACCGCGCCATTCCGCGGTAGGCGCGCTAGATTAAACATTCAGAGAATACTACCGCAACGTCTTGGCGGTGACTTGATGTAGAAGATAGCGGTGGCGTTCGGCTTCGATCAGCTGGTTGGGACTGGTTTCGTTAGGCGCACGTTCGTTTCCGGCACGACAAGCGCACGCCATTAGGTTTATGGTAAATTTAATAATCCGGAAAGCCGATACCGTACCTCTTGCGAACAGGTGTGCGTTTGTGTGTGCCTAGGAAACATAAACGGAAACTATTGACACTATTTTTGCTTCAAAACGCGCTGTAAACAGAAGCAAAATGCAGCCTGAAATCAAACGACGCAAGCGCACAAGCGACGAACCCCTCACCGCAAACGAAGCGAACTGACTCAGCCGCTCGTGATCGTGCATCTCCGGTGCATCTCTACGCGATCGTGTGTCGGCGGTGTCGTTTGTCGCTACCGCTAAGCCGTCTGCGGCCAGTCGACCTTAGAATCGTTCGGTAGTTAATCTCCGTTTTGCTGCAGAGAGGCAGGTGTCACCCGGTCGGAGGGCTGAGCGCATTGCGAAAGCGTCACCGGTGACACTGATCGTTACCGGCCGTGGCTTATGCTTGTTTACGACTTCCCTCCACCGATCGGCACGTGTGTGTCTGTGTGCCGATTTCCCAATCGCAAGAACGTTTCCGACACGGGCTGGTGCCCGGAACAACGATGGAAGCGACCCGGGTGGGGGCAACGTAACGCGGACCTTAACAAGGAAATTATCGCCCCCCCCTTCACCAGTGACCTTGGCTTCTGTTAGCTTATGCTGATGCGCACGGAATGCGGGAAGCACGACGGGCGATCGTTTTGCAACAGCGCGTGTCAACGGAACGGACGCCCGGTACGCCGGGCTTTGTGGACATCGAGCGTTGCGGCGTGGTTTGTTTAGAATCCTGGCTGGTGAATACTTTCCAAAATTATCCACCAGATGAGTGTTTGCCCACCCAAACACACAAACAAACAGCGCGAAACAAGTTTGCCGAGGCTACGGTGGTACGTTTTGCAAATATTGTTTCGGTGTATCTTTTCCGTGCTGGTGGTCAAGCGCACATCGACGACGGATACTTGCGGTGATGATTTATTACATTCTACCGCTTGCCGGAGCCACTTGTTACAGGCAGTAGAATGTTTTATGACGTGTCAATAAACTTTATTGCTGTCTCTCTCGCTCTCTTTCTTCTCTGTTTGAAGCTTCTTTTACATAGCATCTCATGCGATAGTAATAAAAACACCTTTATGGCGCCCTATTTGGTGAATGAATATCAAACGATCGCTGAAGCGGACTTCAAGTGCCTGTACGCGCGCGTTGAAGATCTCCGCGCAGCCTTGTCCCGGTGCCATTGGCCCCGTTGGCTGTCCCCGCGCGAGCCAACACTCCGAAATATTCAATGTCAGCCCGGTCCGAAATGCAAACATGCGCGTGTGGTACCGATTTTGCCTTCAATTGAACCCGGCCGCCGTGCCGGGATCAATGAAAGGACCGGGCGGTTGAAGGTGGGCTGGGAGCAAATATTTGCCCTCCCCTCGCGGCACCAAACCATTAGGTTGGGCGTTATTTTGCCCGGCCGCAAGTCATCGCCGCAGATGACGAAAGGCGACGGAGTCAGGCATAGGTCAGGGATGTGTGAGTGAGTGTGACCGGCTGTCTCCAAACGAACGGCGCGCCGAACCACCTGACCCAGTGGCGGTCCACCACCACCATCATCATCATCATCCGGACAGATGACATTGGGCAACGTGCTTCTCTCGCACCCGAGTGTACGATTGTTTGTAAATTTTGCTCGATTGCACGCCGAAAACTGGAGCCACTACACTCCCGCCGTTCGGAAGGTCGGCAGTTATTTTCGAAACAAATCCCGCACTCTAATCAGCCCCCCCCCCCGTGGTCTGACGACCTTGAGCAGCGAAGTGGTTCGGAAACGTATGACAAATTATCAAACGTTTGCGATCTCGCTGGGATCGGCTAATGAAAGCGAATGTGCGATCGAATTGGCAATTAAATAATGTATCTCTCCATGTTCCATTTATCAACCGCTCAAGGGTGCACCGAATGCTTCTGTGCGGCGTGTTTCACCAGAAACGGCCACGGGTAAACGAGGCATACTTTCGGGGTGGTGGTGGCAGCAGCAGCAAAAAAAGAAAAAAACTGCACCCACCGCTGATGCAACGAGGCTCGGTGGTTTATCTCGCGCTTGCCGAATAAGTTGTAACCGTGGTGTTTTATTTCGTTGCCTCACCGGTATAGCGCTGTCCAGTATGAGCATAACGTGATGGCCCAGCTTTAACGAACGACTAAGAGTGTGTATGTGTTTGCATCTTGTTTATCTGGGAGGTGTCCCAGATTGGAACCAAAAATCATTATCTTCCCCTATGATTGAGGGCACCTCGCCGAGCGGTTCGTCGTTCGCCGCTCCCGCCAATAAATGGAACGCGGCTCCGTAGGACGTTCCGGTGGCCGGTGCATATTTGGTGTGCGTGCAAGCGACGAGCGAGACCCACCAAGCGTCATCCGCAGCATCTTATGCACGCTTGGCTGCGGGACGGTTAGGAACGGGGCGCGAGTAATAGCGACCTATTACCTAATCGCTCTTAGATGTGTGTGTGTGTGCGGAGTGTGCACGCGAGACAGACGCACGGGAAAGCTACGAAAGTGAACCAAAGATAAAACCGGGCACGATCGTCTGTCGTGAGAGGGGTTCGTCGCCGCCGGAACAGGTGGCGTTGGAGTCTTTCGCTTTCGGTCCGGCCCGGCGAACGAGTTTTAGGAATGAAAGCCAACATTCTCCAGACGAGCGGGTGCCGTTGCCTAACAGCCGATCGTGGGTCAAGTTCAGTTTTCTTCACGTACCGTGCGGCTCAAGTGCGATGCTGTTTGTGATTATGCTGGCAGGTGAAGGTTGCCCGTACGGAGATGGAACCGCAATTGAAACAGGTTTGGGCGCTGTGTTTGCACATCGCGTTATCGTTGTTTTATAGTTTCGAAAGAGTTTCGAAAACAGGAATATTGCAGTGCCTTTGTCATTATAATAAACTTAAATTTTAGGTCAATCACGCAGCGATTTATTGTTTTTTTTAAGTCTCTCAGCCGAAGCCCCGAACCACGATCATTAAAGAAGGGCTTCTCTTTCCCAACGCGCATATCGTTAGCGCTCATTTGAGCCGAAACGGTTTCGTCAAAAAATCGATTAGTTTCCTACGGCGCGCACGGTTCATTGTATAATTGACCCGAAAAGTAGGCGACGAACCTGCTTTCAGGAGAGGGAGGCAGGCGCTGTCTGGCTGGCTAACAGTGCCGGTAGTATCATCATCATCAACGGTAAGCTTCCCGTGTAGAATTTCGCCACCGCAAGCGAGTAGAACCGGAACGAACCGATACGGGAGGTTCGTCGCTTGCAGGTCGGCAAAATGTACTCTCATCGATGTGCAACAGCAGCGCACGTAACGACACCCATGTGCGGTGCGTGGTTGCTTCTCCAGACGCGTTTGTTCGATCACCGATTAATGCCTACGCCACCCTAATGATCGCACACAGGCGCGGACGGCATGAATGAAATGGCAGTTTTCCTTGCCAAGTTTCCAAGTGGAAAATTCCCTCCGACTCGAGCGGAGAGATGCACCTATCGCGCAGTACAATCAGCAAGTAAGTTTGGGATGTTTTCGAAAAGGCATTTCGCTGCTGATCATTTCCAAGCGATTTGTGTTTCGTGTGCGTGAATCGTATTCGATCGCGAGATTGAGATTAGCGCTTCCTACACGCTAGACAACGATTCGCTGTCAGTTAGCGGCAGTAGTAGCGGCAGTAGTATTGGTATCGATAGCCACTGACGGGCGCGTAAACCTGTTTTTGAGTTTGCAAAATGACAGCACCACTTCTAGCAGGAATGCACATTCTCTCGGGCTGGTGATTTTTGAGGAAACAAACAAAGCTAGAAACGACAACCGGGGTCAAAAATTGCGTCTCCCAAAACCGGTGGACATGCACTTCACCTCCGAAAGCCTTCGCCACCGGACGCGTCAAGGAATTTCCCTTCTGGATTGACATTTACGACGTGTTTACGAGCTCGCCGTGCGCTGTTTACGAGGCTGGTGAGTTACTTGAGAGGAGCAGCAGGAAAAAAATGGCACCTGCAGTAGCGCCGTGTAAGGTCGCGCGCGTTTGAACTCCGGATGGAAAACGACAACACGGGGGCTTTCGTCAGACAGGGGCTGTTTTTTTCCTCCCTCACGAAGCTCGATCCACTTGCTGTCACCCCAAACGTGGCAAAGCTGGACACATCTGGACAGCCCGACTGGCCTAACGATATAAAGATGTGTGCAAAAAAAAACACACCGAAACCTTTAACCAACCTCGCTAGAAAATCTCGAAAATTCCACCAGCGAACGGTTTCGCTCCGCTCATTAGCGCGCGGGCTAACGAACTTAAAATCACCCGCTCCCCGAGGCGAAGATGGTTGCCAAATTTGTAACCTTATCTCGTAAACGAAGGCATTACCGCAATCGCGCCCGGAGGTGAGAACAGCATCAGGGGGAGGTAAATTAATTCGGGCGCCCACACAAAGCAATGCCATCTGCAGGCGCGCTCGGGCGGACGATTGGTCTTCGGTTGACCTTCGCACGCCGGGAAAATGCCGCGGCGAGGGAGTTTTCCCGCCCGATTTTCTCACGCCGCACGCCGGGCGCATGTCGCTGGTTTGTTCCGCGATGGGATTAATTTGCTCACTGACAAACGCCTCCACCGTAAAACCGTGTGCAGTCGTTGGAGTTGACGGAGGAAAACGAATTGTTACCGCAACACGCCGACAAACGGGCAAGGTTAATGCAAGCGTATGCGTGCATTGATTTCGAGTTGAACATTCTTTCCTAACGCGGTTCGGGCGGTGGGGAGTTTTTCTTCGCGTCGTTCACTTACCACAAAACTCGGAACAGCTGTTCCAGCTGTCAAAAACTGTGTGTGTGCGTCAGACAGTTGGGTGTATCCTGGCAGGCGTTGCCTTTTTCTCTGTGGAAGACGATTCGACGGGGCACGGCAACCAATTCACAAACACTGGCAAGAACTATCACGCTGATTGGGCTCCGTTCACTGCGGGGAAAAGCTGGGCATTGTTTTCACACGGTTTTCACTCACGCGGGGGTGAAGTGTTTTGTTTTTCCACTCACGGTGTTTCTCCTGTGTGTCACTTTTGCGCGCGCGGGCCGTCCACTACTACCACACCTGCGACCATCCGAGACCGGGCCGGGAGTAAAATTCCTGTGCAAGCACACACACACACACTCACACAAACACTGCTAAAAGGAAAGAAAACCGAGACCGAGAGAGATGAGCGCTTGGGAGTCGCAACCGGACAGGGATAGGAGATCCGGCGTGCGTGCGTGCGTGTGTATCCTGTGCGCTCTAGTGCGCAAATGCAAGCAGCAGCAGCAGGCCGCCGTTTGTTTTCGATTCGATGCGAAGCTCGAACTGTCACTTTTTCCGGAAAACACTGACAATACACCCGCACGCAACACACACACGGCGGATGGGTGTGTTGTTTTTGTTTGTTTATTTAAATATTGACGCCCGTTACACCCGTGTTCCGTACGAGCATGGGTAAATAGAGGATCCTTTTTGGTGTTCAGGTTGGAAAATTCACACTGCACACTGCACCTTACGTTTGTATCCTGATCCCGCTCTGCCGCTCAGCACACGGGCAGCCGCAGCATGGAAGGATCGGATCGGCAATGGGACAAAAAAAAGCGGACGAAAACAGCACAACGAGCGCAACTGCAAGCTGACGGCGGATTTGAAGCGCGACGCGACCGCACCGAGAAGACGCAATAAATTAAATTCAACGCACCGAACGACACTGCGCTTTATAAAAGCTATACAGCGGGCGAACCTAAAAAAAGGGGGAGCAAGTGAGCGAGAGAGAGAGAGAGAGAGAGAGAGCGTGAGCGGTGTGCGAGAGATCGTCGCTTTTCTGGGCGCGCGCTTAGAGCTTAGACTGTTCGTGCGGAAGGGGTTCGTAGTTCGCCACTCTCTGTTACGCCGCCCGCTCGCGGTCTCGCGAGATATCAGCCCGACGGCCGCGGAGTTCTGACCGCGTCTATTAGCGTGGTTGCGAAAAACGTGATGACACTTCGGCTCGGATCTCGATCTTCGGGCCCTCCCGGGTGGAAGAGAGCGAAGATCGAGCTCGGAGGACACGGATCAGGATCAAGCGATGAAAAGTAGGCGACGAACCTTCACACGATCGAATCACACACACTCGCACAAACCCACACGCAAGCACACACTTATGGGAGCTGATCGGACTCCTTGCACACGACGTTCATCACTCCGACCGGTGTCTGGCTCTGGAAGGCTGCCGGGACACTCTCTTTCACTGAGCAGATGAAGTGTTTGCAGAAGTTTTTTTTTTGTCTCCAGGACTCCGAACGGTGGCCTTTGGCGCGGTTGGTGCTGTTGTTTTTCGCTTCCCGTGCCGTGGGGGAACACACCACAACAACAAAAAGCTCGAGACGTCCGAATTCGTTCGTGGCAGCGACTAAACTAAACGGACTCGCTAGTGGTCCGGTCGGTTTAAAGGTGGAGTGATATGAGTCGAGCGTGTCTTTTTTGTTGTTGTTTTCGAACGCCACTGATCTGGTGGCTGTGTGTGTGTTTGGGATTGTTGTTGTTGGTTTTTTGTTTTTCTGGCCGAAAACAGCCGAGTGGACTTTGGAGTTTCAAATTCAACCTTCTTTCCGGTGGTAGGAAGAAAAACACGCGCCTCCGGGGTCCGTTTGACGTTTGGGTTTTTGAGGTTTTGAGGGCGGTGGAAGGGAGTTCTCTGAAGTGCGCCGGTTTTGCGCCCGCGATGCGTATGAGATGGAATTTTTATGTTGATTCTTAATATAGTCCGGGCGCTGAATATTCTGCTTCGGATAAAAGAGATTGCTGGTGGAAGTGTGTGCGTAAGCGTTAGGTTTCTCCAGATCAACCTTCACCGCCACCACGTGCTTTTCATCTCGTTCAGTCTTCAGTCCCTTTCAGGAAACGCAGTGGGGACAAACATTTTTCTTACAATGCTACCCAAAACTTCCGAAATATTGATCACCAATTGGTGATCGGAAGTTGAGTCTTTTTCAGGCATTTTTTTTGGAGGCCGCTAATTACTTCTTTGCCAATAACACCTTCCTAAGTTCGATCGCTATTCGCAGCGTTTACTATAAAACAATAATTTATGCAAATTTTACGCTTGACGGTACGAACGGGGTAGCCTACAGGTGAGCCGCAAAAGGTGTCTTCAAATATGCCACTTCTTCCCGCTTGCCGTAGTATTCCCGGTTTGACTTTGCTGCGTCATTGCCACAACAGGGGACACACTTTTGCGAAAAGCTGGCGTATCAAAACCGGATAAATCGTTGCCATTCTATGGCTAACGCTGGTGAAGACTTTCCATACACCACCGCCGGCACTACCACCATCACCACCACTACGGGCCGGTCGCCACTTTCGGTCACTGAACCGGATTGACGAGAGCGTTCGCAAATTGGGAAGATTCCAGAATATGCCTTTCCCTTCTAAAAGGTTCCCCCAATCGCAACCGGTTGGAGTTGGCAGATTTCGGTGGTTTTTCCCGAATCGCTCCTACACAGGGTTTCGCATGACAACACTAAAATTTTTCACATTTTTTTCAAAAGTATTTTATCGATTTTTGGCATTTACCCAAAAGGTTTTGAAAAAAAAAGAGTTTAGTTTAGAAGTAAATGGAAGCTTCGTCCAGTTTTAGTTTTGTTTTTATAAAGTTTTATTGAGATTTCAGTATCACGCTGTTGTGAATCTCTAGCCGGAAAAATAATGTAGATCGCAATTCGAGTGTATCGATCGTCAGATCACAAAATTAGTCTTTATTCTGGCTAGCGGTATTGAAAGGGACCGAAGCCCATTCTGGGCTTCTATTTATCCCTTTTCTCCTTCATCGTAATCCCATCCGTTCTCTCGTCGTTAGCGCCCACCACTATTTACCTACGATAGTGGTGGTCACTATTATAGCATCTTAGTGGGCACTGACTTAGTGGGTTATATTGTTTGTAAACAAATGCGTTGTGCTAACAATCACAACACACGCCATTATGAAGTAATAGTAACATTTTGAATTGTGCACAACTTTTGTACTATTTTCAGGATAAACCGGATCAGGATCAGGATGGGTGAAAACAAAGTAGGCCTATATAGCGAAACCTACAAAATAAAGTAGGCTATGAAGTGTGTGCGTTTGCTATATATTGTACGATCGACACTCTGCTTGGTTTGTCTTTCACGAAACACTGCTTGAAGCAGAAGTTCTAGTAATCTTCCAAAGCATTATATCCGTATTCCTTCAACACTTACAGTCAAATGGACCGAATACTCCTTTGGTGCAGATCGAGATGTCAATTGACACCTAGAGGATTATTTTTGGCTATTATTGGCCGATTGGGCTAAAATTTTCACCAGTTGTGCGCAAACTATTTTAGTTTTATAATCCGTTGAGTTTGTGACCCTACCCCCTCCCGTTTGCTCCCCCTCTCGCCTCTAGTAAAAATCCGCCGACGTAAAAATTTAAAATAGCCGGCAAGGTGTCAATTGGAGTAACAAGCTGAATCTCAGAAATTTACGGATTTTAAAATGTTAGAAAATCCTTTAAAAAAAGGTTTGCAAAAATATAAGACTTTGGGTTGAAACCGTTTGTCGATATCTCTAACCGTTTTCGAGTTATCAAAGCTCAAAGATGCAAAAGTGTCAATTGACCAAATTTGTCCGTCAGTGTTAATTGGCCATTTGATTTTTTAACTTAATTTCTAATAGCTAATCTCATTTTACGTTTAGATTACAACATTACAAATTTCTTTGAATTTTTTAAAATAATCAACGTTGTAGTGGGTACCTTGAATAGATGAAGAAAATGAAGTGGGAGACATAAGAGGAATGACTTCTTTTTGTCATTTTAACATATGTAAGGATAAACTGAAATATTTCTAAAAATATATTTTTGCAGCCAATTAAGGAGCACGCTGTTGGGTACATACTAATCGTGAATGTATAAAACACAAAAAAATTGCAAAAAAACAGATAAACTCGAGCAAGCGCTGTGGTCACCAGCCAGAATACTTTATGATAATGAGAGAATGAGAGGAAGATTTGGTGTTTCGTGAATAAGATTTCTATAACGAGTGCTAAAACGAAGCGATGTGCGAGTTCTGCAAAACCACACAGAACAAAGGAACGATGCTACGCGTTGGCTCGCGTTTCGGAGAAATACGCATTTTCGGTTGGTGCATGACATTAAAAATCTTAAAATATCTCGCTCAAAATGGAGGTCCAGATTTGCGTCACGACTCCCTGGATGCAGAAAACCCATAACAGAATCCGGTTTTGCAACGATCGTCTTCGATTTTCTTTCTGCACATTGGCGTCAAACCGCCACTCCGACTCACGGCTGGAGTCCGATTTTAGGCAATTGCATACATTTGCTGAACTTGTCCGCCACGACGATGACCCAACCCCGGGGTGACCGTTGGGGTCAAGCGGCGTTGCCGCAATCAGAGCATGACGAAGGTGGCAAAAATTAACTGGGCGCAGTTTTCACTTTCCACCCCACCCGTGCTGCTGTCTCGGTGAGATTGGGCAAGAACGGCTCGATGTCTCCAAAGTGCATCTGACAGACGCGGGTCTGCACCTGCCTGCAACCGGTGCAACAATCCCGTCCGCTGGCGCACGGGTAGCGACATCTCTCACAATATTGGGTGGCTGCTGCCGTGCCGTGGGTTGGATTTCATCAATTCGACGAAAGTGAGGCGTAATGAGGTGTAATCGCATTTGACGCCATTCGACGCCACCCCGACCGACCGACGGAGTTTGGGGTGGCCTTCGG
Source organism: Anopheles dirus (assembly GCA_000349145.1). NCBI lineage: Eukaryota > Metazoa > Arthropoda > Insecta > Diptera > Culicidae > Anopheles > Anopheles dirus. The sequence goes on from KB673090.1 coordinate 5,219,662, forward strand.
TCACGGCTTCGCCTCGGGTGACCTTCACTGCCGGTTGGAGCTCGGACAGGACGGCTGGCATTTGTGGTGCCCATGGTCAAGTGGTTGCGGCGCGTAATTACAAATTACTCATGACCGAGGCCTTTCTTTCGCGGAGTGATCGGAGACTCGACCAGCATCAATGATCTTCAACCCCGTGGGGCCGTGGGGCAACGGATATTATGCGTGGCCGGTGTGGGGTGACGCCACACGCACACACACACACGCTGCCGCTGGGGTCGAACTTGGACTTGGATGTTTCGAAAGACGTTCAGTTCGTAGATCCCGATGCGATCAGTACGCTCAATTAATGGTCGGAAAATTGAGCACCGCCGAATGTAAACAGCACTTGCCCAGCACTGCTTTCTTATTGACTGCCGGCCTCTTGCCCTCGATGTGCATCTCGTGCCGCGGCAAACCGCGACGATCGCGGCGATGTTGATGATGATGATGATGCGAGAGAGGTTCGACATTGAAACATCGGCACACACGAGACGATTATTGCAAGAATCGTCCACACCGAGTACGGCCTGCACACTGTGGTCGATGACGTGGGCTGCTGCTGCTGGGCGTGTACGGTCATGCTGAGGAGTGTGTGTGTGCGTTGCGCAACGTCGACATATGTCTGCAGGCCCGGGCCATGCTGGGCTCAAACAGTTAGCTCAAGGTCTATGCCACACGCCACCCCGGGGTTCGACCGCCGATGGGGTGGATTATGCAGAGTGCATTGACAATGTATTAGCCGGCGTTAAGTGGCAGACAATGATTGTTTATCGGCCTAATGGGTGGCCAGGGTGAAGGGGGAGGTGAGGCGCTAGGCTAATTGGCTTCTATTCTCTTGTTGTGGTACGGTGGAAAATGATGATGGCAAGTCATGTATCTAGGATAGTGTGTGCTTTTCTTTTCTAAGCGGTAGATAAGATCGTTGAAATTAGTAGTTTTTGAGAATCTACCTGACATGACCGAAACTGACGAAATTGACCTGACATGACCGACTGAATTGAATTGAATCGCACGGATGCACTGCGCCTCAGACTCACCACGTTTCAACACCACGGTTTCTCATGTCTGCAGAATGTTTGAACGACTCTGCCCATAAAGTCCTTCTGGGCCGACCAGAAGCGGACAAACTAGCTACGGTACGCTCCGACTCAGATAGACCGATGGTGTTGAAATGTTCACTAGAATGGGCTGACTGCCGCTGGAAGGAATTTCAGACGACGACGCGTGGCCGTGAGAAGTTTCGAAATCCTCTGAAGCGACCCAAGCGCCCGATAAGTGTGAAGCTAAGAAGACGGCTCTTCCAGCACTTGATCTATCCGAGGTCTTCTTGATCTAAGGGCGCCCCCCCCCTCGAAATCGGTTGATTGGCTTATTCACGGTTGTGGCGAAGTGAAACTAGTTCAAATGGATCGGATTACGACACTGTCAGTATAAATAATCTGTGAATAAACACATCTCGGTCATTGCTATCTATACTCCGTGTCACATAAGAGATTATTTCCGCATAGTTTTTATTTGAAAATGTTTCAAATTTATGCCCTCACACGTGTGAAATTAAAGTTTTCAACTTTAAGCTTGAAGCTTTTTGTATATAAACAACCAACTGTCGCTATGACGAACAGGATCATCATTATATCGAACATGCCAATTTTGTTGTTGTTGTGAACGTTTAACCTGTTTTAAGGGATGATCTTCCATTCGGAAACGGAGATTCCCATATTGCTGTCGCTTCAAAAGAACCAAAATCCCCGCGTACCTAGGCGTGCCGTGGACGATTAGCAGCCTCCCCGGTTAGTAGGCCACCGCTAGGGACAGTTTCCGACAGAAACACGTTTCACTCGCTCCCAAGTCATCGAACTTTCGACAGATTGAGCTTTGTCGGGAGCACGCAAACCGCTCTGCTTCTTTCATTGGAAAGAGGCTCCAAAAATTAACATATCGTACCGAATCCATCCGAATCGTTCAACCGATCAATCATAGCGTTGGGCTGATCCGTTGCCATGGAGAGAGTGTCTGCAAGTGTGTGTGTGCTAAAGGGGTGAGTGGAGCGGAACGAGCAAACAAATCTCGTCGCTCGCTAGATTTGTCACTTTCTCGGAAGTGTTTCAGCCCCATTTGCTTCCTAGTGTTGGTGAGGTAGTGTTATGTATGGATTCGTTTTCGCTAAGTAATGGTCTATCGCGCACGTTAAGCTGCTTCAAAATGTACTCCGGATTGTGTTTTAGTTGAGACGTCATGTTCTTTGGCATAAAAACACTAGACTGTTTACCGGTAGCGTATCTAATTATGTCGCTGTATTTTTTGTGTGTCTCGTCGGAAGACGATGAGATGAGCGTCGTGTTCGGCTTAAAGCATCGATTACGGGTAATAAAACTTCAGAAGAAGAGTACGATCAATGGCTCCGTTGGAAATGTGCGGAAGTAAGGCCCGGTGGAGCACATGTTACTCAACAGACACTACGCGATCGTACGATAAGAACCCTGACGATGGTTCAGTGAGTCGAGACATCTTTATGGCTGCAACTTCGTCTGGAATGTTCCACCAAACGGGGAAGGCGGTTTTCGGTCGCTCCGTCTTGCACCGGCTGAGCAACACGTGAGACCACAGATCCGGTGCCATAAACAAGAATCAAACGTGTGCAAATTTGTACTTGAAATGTCCACTCCGGGTGACGCAGAGGTCCAGCCCGGCCGGCCTTCACTTCTGCGTGGTCCCATGCGTGGTTAGAGCCGCATGTTTTTTTTTGCAAACCGTATCCCCTAACCCCTCGCTGGACCAGAGCTAGGTAGAGATCTCTTTTCGAACTACGCGATTGAGCAACGCAGATCCTCGCCACGCGCAGGTTTTCGAGTGTGCGTACTGTCAACTGCCTCACTCAACTGTGAGGCCCGTGGAGTACGTGCTCCGCGGGCTCGCTCGCGCCTTAGTGTCGTGTTTTCGGTTTCAGCTCAAGGAAATCTGGTTCGGAAGCGAACGCTTTTCGTTTTCCGCGCCGTACAGCTACCCGGTGCCGTTAGATGTCGTTAGGCGTCTGCATCGGGTGCTGGCCTTGCATTCTCGCGTGCGCGCGCGCGCGAAGAGCTACGCTTGAAAGTGATTAATACAAATAAACAGTAAGCAGCGGTTCGATTTGAAGAGTACGGGCGAGAGGGTTTGAGCCAACTTGTCGACTTGGTCCGGACGAACCGGACGAACTCGTTTCGGATTATAATGTTGCTTTGAATGTCTCGCCCGCGCAGTTTCGGGAGGGTTGATATTTTTACTCTCCGTTATTGCTCGTTTGAGATACTTTATGCAGCACAACCTAACCACAAACTGATGCTTGCTAATATTTGTTCCAACGTATTGCCTCCGTGCATTGTAGTTTCATTTTCTTTTCCCATCCAAACGCTAACGTGCGCAGAACGCACAAATGGCGAGCCGAACCTGTGTCGATGCCGGCGAAGATTTTTGAACGATCCATGCTCATTATTAGGTGTCCGTGCGTTCGATCAATCATTGCGTTGCGTAACGCGTGGCCCATTCGGTGCGTTGTTTGGCTAGGAGAAAGGCCCGAACGGCACGGGGCAAATGGCAAAACCAACGGTTGATGGCGTTCGATTCGGACAATTACCAGCGCCACCGCCGCCGCCACCTCCCGTGGCACTCAAGGTCCCCCAGCCCCGCCGAAAAACGCCACAGCCTTCATTATGCTGCGAAGCATCCTTCTGCCGGCCGACCCGTTCGGGTGGTTTACTTCTGTTCATGATCGATCGGCCAGCACGTTACCTCCCGACCTAGACATTAGCGCGGTGAAGTGCAGTCGAGAGATGGCCGAGAGTGGAGAGTGTAGTGTGCCCGGTTGATCAAACAGCGCCTGTGCAAGGGACGTCTATCGGTTCCAAGATCATCGCGGACGATCGCACGGTGATGTGTGCAAGGACGCACGCCAAAGGCTAACAGGCTCCGGTGTAAGTGTGTGTGTTTGCCCCGCATCGGCCCATCGCTGGCATTGAACGCGCAAAGTGTGGCTCCCCCAATAAGGCGCAAATAAGGTTGCCGCTTGATTGCACCAGCAGGTCGAGCCGAGCCTTCTTTCAGCGGGTGCACTATGCGCGAGATGAAGATCCGGAGCTGGTTCGGATGATATTGGCGTTGCTCAATTGAGGGTCAATTTTTCATCGCTCTCGGATGAAGCAGAACAGAACTGAAAAGGCTTTTATTGTTGTTTTCAAATGGGTTACCTTTTCCAATAGGATGGGATGGGTTAGCATGAGAGACTGATGAAATTTTACGATGGTAAAGTAAAATCAATCAAGTTCACAATGTTGCTGTGACAATATTGTCTATCTTAAGCATTGGAATTACTTAAGCTTGAGCTGTAATACATCGAAGAGTTATTGAACGCTTCCTCGAGCTGGGTCATCCCTGTGGTCTGTGTCATTCTACCGGCTAGGGAGCTGGCTAGTCTATTGCGCTGCATGATTATGTATCAATGTAGCGATTCTTCTATCCGCTTTTGACACATACGGAGGAAAAATTCTCCAGAACTTCTTCCCCTCGAACGCGGCTTCATCAGATTTGCACAGGGTTCATGTCTGTGAGCACCTTAATGCATGTTTTATATAGTCCTCATATAGTCCTTCGTAAACTGTTAATAAACTTGTTTAAGCTCAGGTTTTGCAGAAAAGCATTAATTAATTTCTGGTGTTGAAAACTTCCCAAATGGGATTCCCAGGGGAAGTTCTATTTATAATCCACGTAGGAGAGTATTCTTTCCATCGTGTAGGTTATCGATGTGTGAGAATTACTTTGATATTGATATAAAGCCTCACATTGGATGTGAGATAAAGATAACATAATGACGTATTTCCTGTTCTGTAATTGGAATCAATATTATTTCAAAAGATATTATGTCTGAAGATAATTAAGGCAACAAGATGTTAAACCAGGAAGATCGAATAAAACGTAACTGCAGCAATACTAAAGCAGAATATTAACTGACTCCGCGTTAAAACCGGTTAGAAATTGAAACGAGATTCAAATCTTCCAATAAACAGTTTTCTTCCTTTAGCAGTTATGCTTAGCTGCATTTTAAATTAAAATGTTAATCAACAGCCACATCCATGAAGACGACCATTTCTGCAACAGAACTCAAAGTTTGAGGAAGTTTACTCGAGTCTCCTGAAGATATCTCTCAGAACAAAAGATTGCACTCATTTGAATGCTGTGTTTGCATACCAGGTTTTCAGGATCCTTTTTGGCAGATATTTCAAATTACTGAAGCCGAAAAATCCAACCGATCAAGCACTTTTGGCAGCGATCGGAGAGTTTGTAAATTTTAGTCCGTTTGACGCAAACCGACGTCATCGAACGGCCTGCCTGGTGGATCGCGATCGTGGAGGGTTGGTCGCGAGTTTGCATATATTTATATTTAAATGCGCCACCGCTGCCCCGTTCGTTCCGGCTCGTATCGACTAGATGCTCAATTTGTTGACATCGAAGACACGGAAAGAATTTGGCGCGGCCCGCACCAGCGTGGGGGTGATGAGAAGAGCCGGCGTTCACGCGTGCACCGTGCCGAAACTGGGCGACCGTGAAGATTACAGTTTATCGGAAAGTATCTTTCAGGCTTTGGCCGGCGTCGAGCATTAAGATCGTTTTCCGGTTGTTGTGTGAGCCGAACAAAGGCGACGTGTCCTTCTTTAATGAATGTTTGCGGAAGCAAAGTCCAGCCTTAAACACGAAGCTAGTGTATTAGTTTAAGCACACAGGGCGCTTGACGGTGGAGGTAGAAGTCAAAGTTGATGATGTTGAATTGCTCCGAACTAATCGAATTGCTTCCCACCGTTTTTGTGGGATGTGTTTCGTGGAAGCGGCAGGTGGCGGCTAAAACCAGAACTCCGTCCAAAGCCGGTGCCACATGTGCTTCGGCGACTGAGCGGAAGACGGTGGGATGTTTTGGGGACCATAAAATCGCGTCACACACCTATGCTAGTTCCCTCGTCGTACGATTCGATCGTGATCGTCCGGCTGCATCGATGATACTCGCATTGAAACGCTAATTGGACTATCGAAGTTCGCGGTCAAAGTTTAGCGGCCTTTAGGGCCCTAAGGCCTTCAGACAGTTCTTGGTTCTGTCAAGAGTGTCTCAATTCACACGACTTTAAATCGAACCCGGTTACGCAACGCGCCAGGCATCAGGATTAGTCTATGGGAGGCTTTTAAGAATGTTCATTAAAGAAGTATTGTTCACAACGCTCAGTTCTGCAAAACACATTGCAACAGTTCCTATTATCGCTTCAAAGATATGACCCATCAAAGTCACCTACATGTGATGGCCTAATCTCGGTCACTATCACTTTCAATCCTCACGCTTCTCCTTCTGCTCATATTTCTCCGCTAAACCTTCGCGGTGCAGGTATTACCGGATTTTGGGACAACCTAGACCAGATCGAACTGTCGAGCGAATGAGCGAAAGCAAAACGTTAAACACACGAACGAGTTGTCATACCGTCTATCGATTACCACCATTGTCTTTATAGGCACCAGTTTAGAGTTGCTCGCTCGGGCGGACTATTTGCCGGTCCGTACTGGAATGTAGGTCAACCCATTATGAGGCCACCCGAGTCGGATGGCTTTTCCGACGAATTTCTCGCGCTGCAGGGCCCGTTGCAGTGCACACGAAATTGAAAGTGATTTTGGGGACGATTGTGTAAGATCCGGATTATTCTCCTAACAGGTTCTCCTCGGGTTGTGGTTTTGGGGCGACACATTCGACGCCGCGTTTGACCGGCGTCATATCATGGGCGTTTGAAACATTTCAGCTCGTAACATATGCTGCTCGGGGGGATGTTTTATTTGACCACAGTGTACTGTTTCACAGGTTAGCGGATAACCTGACGACGGGTTGCAGTCGTCGCTAGGGGAGATAAAATGGTTATGGTTGTGAAAAATGATATCACATAGCAAACGCATTGCGCACGCCACGCTGGTCTCCGCGCTGTCCTCTTTGCCGAAGGTGAGCCAAACGTGTATGCCTTTATTTTCGTCTCTTTTGGCAGGCTGGACGGCGTGTTTTGGCGATAGTTGGCACAGTTCGAGCTCAATCAATCTAATTAGTGGTGGCAGGAAGGCAGCTCCGGCAGCTACGGTAGTAGTAGTAGTAGCAGAGGTAGTAGGCCATAGGCCATATCACTCACCCTTTCGCTGTTCGGCCATCGGAACGTGTCTCCAGCAGGTGTGAGCAGGTTCGCTTGCCGCCGTCGGCTCAACCACCAGGGGGAGGGTGGGCAGTTACAAATGGCCTTGGCACTAGAGCCCAAGTCCGGCCGTCGTCGCTGTGCGCAAAAGAAATATGATGGAATTATGCGTTTTCTACTCCACCGGCCACCACCAGCTGGGCTGAGCTTTCTCTCTTTCTCTATCATTCGGTGGTACTTGCTTGTTTCTGGTTTCTTCTTTTGTTTTACGGAGCTCCTTCTCTGCTGTCTGCTCTTCGAGTGATTTTTGCTTGCGGATGTGACGGTGAGCAAATGCGCGTCGCCAGTGATTAGCCGGTGGGTTGTCGTTGCTGGAACCGTTCGGTAATGGTGTATTATGCGCACCGATTGACACGAAATGAAAAGTGGCTTCGGAATCGTTCGCATCGGTTTGATGCCAGGTGGTTTCGCTTTCAAAGCGAAAAAAATGATAAATTTAAGAGTTCTTAACTCATGTCAATTTATCAAAAATGATTGAGCAAAAACGCCGGTGTTGGAGTTACTGGCTGAGCAAATCAAGTAAGGCGTTGCTTTTAAGAAGTTTAAGATAAAACATCATATTTTTTAAATCAAGTTTGAAACATTCAAATTATATTTAGATTTGGTCAAATTTGGACGTAATAACAACATGCAAACATAATGTTTGTACATTATACACAAACACCTTTGAAATGCAATGAATGTCTTGGAACAGCTACTTAGTCCAGTAGAATGACTCATTATAGTTTTTATGAAGTTGCAAACAAATTAAAGTATATTTTTTGTGCAATACATCGTATTGAAAAGCTGCATATAATCGACTTTTTGAAACATATTACAAGACTTTATTAGCGGAGCTAATGGATTCAGCTAGCGGTTCAGGTCTAGCCCGCGGAACGAACATTGGCGACTCCTGATCAAGTAGCAGAACCAGCTTAGTTTTCTTGAGCTTATGTTGTAGAGTTCAAAGAATAACTCAAAAAAATACAGTTATGCTTAGTAGGATTGATTGAACCCAATCATTGTTTATGATTTACTGGTTTTACCGAAAATAGCTTATAAACAGGTAATAATATTGACTTTCTTGGACATTATTACGTTCTAGTAACAAAAGATATTGTTTAAGCATTTTTATCTGGAAAACCACCGTAAAAAATATTTCTAATTGAATAATACTTTGGCACATTTCAATCGTATCATTTATATGTCGATTAAATAGGGCATCCACAAGGAAGATTTGAAGATGCAAGAGAGATTATTAATGCAAGAAATGTTTCTTTATATTTAACAGCGACAGGGTTAGAATTCCGATTAACAATTCGAAATAACTTGTGACTAAATTTTAGCCTTAAGACATCTTCTCGATCCATCGCAGAATTTATTATCCTTTGTGGTCAAATATCCGAAGCTATCTTGATGAAGGTTGAGGGTTTTGACCAAAATAAAAAAAAAATGGTCAGGGCTCGTTATCGTCTTATATAATTATTGACTATATATTTACAAAAATTGCTTATAATTCGTTAATTCGCTGCAATGCAACTCGGTTCGTAAACCTTCAAAGTAATAAACGGACCAAGAACTTATAAACCTGATGTTTAGATCTCCCAACGAAGGTGTTTCTGACCGCATGCTGGAAACAAATAATAAATACGACGCAACCATAAGGTGAACCCGGCAGATCGTTGATAATCCCAATCACCGGGGAGGTTGATCAAGTGTGTGTAGGCTTTTGAATCACAAATCAACAACGGCAAACAAGCAGATCGCTGAACTTTAGTTCGTTCTCGTTGTTTTCTACTCAACCGCACGCAACGATGGCACAGCCCCGAGCCCCAGGCAAACGACTATCGTACCGGAAGTTTCGATTGACGTTAGCCGATTGATATGAAGCCACACGTCTAACCGATTGCACGCATGTGTGTGTGTGTGTGTGTGTGTGTGTGTGTGTGTGTGTGTGTGTGTGTGTGTGTGTGTGTGTGTGTGTGTGTCTGCGACTTAATATGTTATTAAAGACTGCTTAAGCGGGTAGCGCGGAATGTGCGAGAATAATAATACAACCATGCGGAGTAAAAAATACTAAAATAAATTAAAACGCTTGAATATTTTAGAACGTGAGTTTAAATGGTCCCCACTGCGGTGTTGCATAAAATGGCGGAAGATATGCAAGCGTTCTAAGAGGTTCGCCAGGGCATGATTTTTTTAAATAAGGAACCGCCAACGAAACGTGTGAATCAAGCCTGGAGTGGAGCTAACATCTATAAGAATAAAATGTATGAAGCTTCTGCGGAACGTTTCGTCGCCAATTGGCTGGGCTCAAAGAACCGGTATTGAATGAAGCGGTCGTGCCGAATGTGTTAAAAATGACGACTAAAATTTACCACCACCACCAGGCAGCTCGTCGCAACGGAGCGCGAACTGCCCGGTAAGACAGATGATCGCACCCCTCCAGGCCGGGTGGATTGTTTTTCGCGCGTTTTGCCCACGGGCACGATTTCCCAAAGCACCTGCACTGAGGTTGTTTGCGGATGTGACTGTTGGTAGTTCAGCGCGAGTGGGTTCACCGAATGATTTAAGTCAGCCTCGTGGCGCGGCCCAGGACCTTCTGGATCGCATCGCCGTCACCGCTGACGACGATCATGATAATGAGCTCACCTCGCAATGCGCCCACCGGAGACGTTAATAATAATGGTTTGGAAATACCTGTCTCTCCCCTTCTTGCTGCTCGGTTGACCGTGTTGCCAAAAACTCCCGAGATCATTTCTCATGCCGAAAACATGCGACCTTGTGGTGACTTTTCTATCGGCATGATGTAACGACAGTGCGGATGAGCCTCTGTCCGTTTTTTGCCGGTGCCATTTCCACCGGTTGGTTACCATTAATCTCGCGTCTGTCTGCCGGGGTAGCATTGATAGTCCAACGCACTTAAGTAGCTGGAGCACTCCCGCGTTTGAGCGCGTGGTGACTCGGTGTCTCCGGGGGAGGCGCTGAAACTATTGCTAATTGATGTCAAATTGGACACAAAGAGAAGCTGGCTCATAATCAAATCGACACTGATCGCGACACTGAGCGTTGAATTCGAGCGCGACCGCCTCACACAAACGGCCGCAGGCGAAAAGCTGATGGTCTGGCGTGGTGTAACCGTAAGCGAAATGGGAAGGTCTCGCTCACAGGCGTGTTTTACGCGTCAGCGCTTTCGCGGACAATTCATTGATCGTACCACTATAAATCGATTCCAATTGTAGCAAATCGTTGCGGTTGTAAAACCTACAGCTACTGTACAATTTATGTCATTACTGCTAAAGTACTTAACGTGATTTTTTCACAATTTTTTTCGGCTTTGTTTGATAGTCCCTTGCTATAGGTCGAAGACTGCTAATGCGAATGAAATAACGTAGGTGAACAACCTTACATCAAAGATACTTCCAAGATGATGCTGCGGAAGCTGTCATATAATCGAAATCTGTGAATCGCTGACATTGAAAGACATTAACATTAACACTACCTGTTTTGAGTTATCTTTCTTCACCTAATGTAAAGTATCATAAACAATTTTAAAATACATTTTTATAAACACACACAAATTACAAAAAAATGGGTTAACTTTTTTAAAACTTTATGACATTTTGGTAGAAAAACTAGGCTAACAAAAAAATCTAAAAATATCACCCGTAAACTAAACATTCTTCTATTTTCTGTAACATGGATTTTCGTATTGAGAAACCTTAAGTTACAAAAACAAAACAAAAAAAATCAGTTCTGCTCCCCAAAATGGACCCTTCTTTCACACAAAAAAATCACAAAAAATAAATAAATAAAAAGAGATTAGGAAGAATTAAAATTTAAAGATATGTTTGAATAGAACTATTGTAAATTAAAAAAAAAATCATATACTTTCATGTTTGTTATAAATTTATGCGTTTGAATAATTTATGCGTCGCATCCAATATGGACGCGACGAATATGCTATTAGTGCACTGCACAGAGTCCAATTGACTTTAAAAATAACTTAAAAATAAATAAAAATAAGGGTAATTAATAAGTATGCAGTATGTGGATACCCAGTGTCAGAGTTTAATGAATAATTCTACACAAAACCGTTTAGACGAATGTTGTGTAGCACACTGTGCAACCCTTCGCATTGCGAATTGCATAAAAACTATACAATAGATTGCATACATTTAGGCGCGTTTGGAAAAAAACGTCAAGACTATGGGACTATCCAAGACACCAATTGAGAAAGTCGGAAATTTGTACATAAAGTCAATTGAATTGGAATCGGAAATATAACACGCACGATTAATACGCATAATTAATAATACGGATTCAGTTTCAATCCAAGCAAATTAAAATCTGATAAAACGTGAAAGAAACGCCACTGCATACTGGCACATTAATTTACGTCCATTCGTTTCCCCTATGTCCAGTATTTTTACTCACCCACACCTTCAAAGCTCAAGATGGTGCCTTGCTCATCAACCCAGCACCACCGTTTCACCGTCCGTGAATACGTCTTTGAAGATACAGAAACCAAGCGAAGGAGTAAAACAAAAACAACACGTACCGGGCAAGAAACTGGTGCGACCAGCCGCGCGCGCTCGGTGCAATGAGCGGGAAAGTTTTTTAATTAAAATTATGTCCAGCTCCAGCAGGCACGTCTGCAGCGGCGTCGCGTTGGTGGGTCAATTTCACCCAGCCCGTGCCGTGAAAGAGGCAGTAGACACGGAAGCATAGTGCGACAGTAGCCTACTCCGCCTGCCCAGTTGATCCAGTAAAGCCTGCTTCGACCAAAAAGCGGCCGGGAGAAAAGAAACCAGAACCAGCGCCAAGAAGCGGAACTTTGGGCTTTTCATTACGCCTTTCGCCGTTTTGCCCTGGGTCAAGGATGGCCGCGAGGTCAGCTGGTACGGTTATTAGTTGTTATTTAAGAAACAATTTGCACGTCGAGGCCTAACGAGGTCACAGATGGGATGAATGGTGCCGCCATTGAGCAAGCCAAATTACGGATGCTTCGTTACAGCAATCAGGACACGGTTTATGGAGCAGTGAGCGTGCGTTTTTCTTTTTTCATGCTAATAGCACCGAATCGATACGAATGCGGTCGTAAGCTGTTAAATAATCGTACAGTTTGGTGTAGCATTTAAAAGGTCGTTAGATTTTATGCATTTAAGATGAAGTGTGATCGAAATTCAAGAAGTGCTAATAAAACTGTCAACGAATCGTTCGGAAAAGTGTAGCTAATTGATTGTTTCATCAATTTGATTAGAAAACAATTACCTATCCGTGATTGTTTCATACAAGGAAGCCTTCATCCACCAAAACCAAACAGTGCAAATTGAGTGGCTCTCTTTCGGTTGCGCTCACACAACACAACATAAATGCGATAACTATCGTAATTGCTTGTGCTGATGCCGTTTCGGATAGGATCCGGTTCTCGAAAACCAGCAGCAAACAACTCCATTTCATTCACGGGCTGCATTTGATTCACTTGCGTTTGATTTTTCGATCAAGCGAATTGACACTTGCCAAACAGATCGGTACGGGATGCGTTTAATTTCCCTGTCGGAAGCGTGCGACCGCTTCTGCCGTTCGGTTCCCGGTGCACTGGTTCTACAGTGGGCTGTTTTATTCGTTTTGCGTTTTTTTCTTCTATCGGGGCGAAAATGACCATCTATTTCTCTCCCTCTATGTACGAAGCACCCGGAGAAAGGCACGATTCCAATTCGATTCCAAGATGAAAGTGATCGCACAAAGCAGGCTCGTGCAAGGTACAACAAAAAAAATGGAATCCAACAGGAACAGGAACCCGAGACGGTAGAAAATCTGTTGGGACATAAATCAAACATTCGGCAGCAGCTTATTTGATAATCTCTTAATTGATTCGAGTCGGGATTTATGCCGGCGTAGCCGGGCCAGTCGTACGGCGGCGTTCGGTACGTACCGGGCAAGTCTGTTGGGCGTCGGCTTAGCGATCGAGCAATCCTTTGATGGTCAGCACGCTCATCAGTGATCGGGAATCTCTGTCGAAAAAAAAGCAATAAGAGAAAGTTAGAAACGTACGGGGAAACGCCAATCGGAGATACGGGATATGAAGACGGCATGAAGATGACCCGGTAGTCTCGGCCAAATTAATGAACCCCTTTTTTCAGCAATCGATTAGGATTGCTCGTTGCTCGTTCCTACCGCTTGAGTACGAGAATTTCTTCCCCGAATCGTTCGTCGTCCAGCCGGAAGTACCGTTCGAGGAAACTGATCGAATGCCCTACCGTTGACGGTGGTTCGTGCAGCAACTTCCGCGCACTGGCCCGGAAACGAGCAACGGCCGACTCGATGTCGCGCCGGTATGCTTCGAGCTGCTGCAGCCCGATTCCTTCCTTGCCCGGACAGTGCAGATGCTCACGGGCGGCGTTGGCTACACTCACCATCAGGCACAGCACGATGTAGTCGATGTAGCGCTGCCGAATCGCGGCCCGCGACCGACGTTCCTTGCCGTGGAGACGGTGCCGGTACAGCCCGTAAGAAAGCACGGTACCGATGGCGAACAGAGCGAGCGCACCGAACGAAATTTCCACCGGGAAGGAACGCAGGTTTTCGTGGAAATGCTCCATCAGTGTCGGATGGCGTACGGACTGCCAGTGGGCGCCCGCCGTAGTGAGGCCAATAAGCAGCGAGGTGAGCAGGAGCCGCTGATGGTTGCGCAGCAGGAAGTGGTGAACTTTTAGGACCAGTGCGTGGCAGAGCTGGAACGCGATGCACATGGTGGCCGAACGAAATTTTGAGGACGGTGATTTTTTTTTGTTTCGATTTTGACAGTTTGCACGGTCGATGCAAGGATAACGTGATGTGAACACAGTAAACCTGGTTGCTTGGATTGTCAAACCACGTTTGCTAATTCGATGGCGAGAAATTGACCACATAGTGCTCAAATTTGGATCAATTTCGTTTGTTGAATTTGGTTTTGTTGCTATGAGCTTGGCACTTTCAGTAATTCATAAATATTTTAAATATACTGTGCCTTTCGTCTTCGGATACATATTAGCAAAGGTGAAAAGCAACTTATTTACAGGTTTTTTTCCTACATTTTTGAACAATTCCCAGAGTGTAACGAATTCATGTAATCATATGGAGGTGCCCCGTCAAACATGCCAGACATGCCAGACAAACAAGACATCGAACAAAACCGTTTTATTATTTTTTTTTCTGGCATGTGTGATGCCCATCTTGAAGCAGTTTAAACCATACAGTTTCATCCTGTTAATTGTCAGGACGCAGGTAATGGCGGCTGTTTGTGTGTTCGTACGTTTACATTCTTAAAATTTGGATAATTCACACGACAGTGTCGTGTTTGTCGTGTTTGTTCGACGTTTCATAGAGTCCTGCCTAACTCTGGCAACTGTTCAAACAAATGGATAAAAAATGGATAAAAATGGATGAAAAATACTTTATGCTTGTTTTCGGCAACTTAGTGCAGCAGTTACACAATGCAGTTTTGGGCTATAAATTACTAAATAGGTGATTTTCGTTAGAACTAAATCTTTTTTTTTATTCCGGTACACTTATTGGGATATGATTTGCTTTCAAAGTAACGTTTTAAACTTAGGGTCTTAGGTAAAAATCATTATTGTCTTTGCAAAACAAACGATGAAAAACTTCATTTATTGCGTTTTAGAGTAATATTTAAGTGTTTTGGTTACCCTGCCGAAAATTGGTTCATTCGCAACGACATGTGAGTTCCTAGTCAGCAAATCGTTTAACCCGATCAATGAGTTGCGTTTCTATGTACTACTGACATGACCAGTCCACCTGAGCCATGTAGTTCTATATTCTGAGCGAGTATGATATGCTGCACGATATTAATGTTATAGTACAATGCATAGATATCTTCTTCGATGCGGTCACATGAAGACAAAACTTTCCCTTTCTTTGAACTTTCTCTAGAACACGGCTAAGGATAATAGAGCATACGTTAATATTTTGAAAATAGTCTCAAAAATTTCCCTCATGCTATGACAATAGCCAGAATAGGAAGGACATCAGTTACGGGAAGGTGAAACATACTGGTTGGTTGACAAAATCTAATGATAAAATGAAAGATAAGAAGCTTTGATTTCAGAAATGTTGGAAATGTAGGACATATAGTATGTCAATCTCAACTTTGAACACTACATTTTGGATTTAGGCCATTTGGGGACGATTATTGCGATAGAATACAATTTCAAACACCAATACCAATTATAAGTATAACAAATGTGATAACATAAGGCGTGTTAAGCACAAAGTATAATGAAATATGAGGTGGAATTCATATGTAGAATTTATTCAGTTCAACAGTTTTAAAAATCAACTTCTCAACGTAACATTAACTACAGTTTCAACTTTTCGTGATGTAACTACACTACTTTTGTCTGAAACTAATCAAATGTCGATGTTTTATTAACCGTTAACTGTTGGGATCAATTTCACTGCACAACGATTAAGGAGTGGTTTTGACTGCTTCTTATCCTATGTTGGTTTTGACATTTCATCCCGACAATTGCCTAATTATTGCTCATTATATTTCCATATTTGTAATTTAATCCAAATTTGTCTGGCTTCTCTTTTTTTGGAAAATATTCCGTAAAACGAGAATAAAAAAATACTGTCTCCTCGACATAAAAAACCTAACCTTGAAAAAACATTTACAACTGCTACAAACCACCGGCAACGTGAGCAACCTGATAACCCCATACCAGGAGCATACAAACTGTGCGTCATCTGTCCATTCACACGAGCCGCAACCCAACTGCTTCCGATCGAGTCGAAGCTCCTCCAAAAGCTCATCATAATCACTCACGCTCAGCGGCAAACAAGAAAAAAAAAGAACCGGCTTCCACCGGTCGCTCGCCATTGCCACGGACGGGCGGGTTTTATTTTCATCCAGCGCTAATGTTGTCCACATCAGCATTCGAAGACTTAAAGGGCCTGGATTTGTGAGCGGGAATGGCTGGTTCATCTTCCCGGACCCCCGGTCCATGCGGCGGTCAGTTCGGCGGTATGAAATATTAATGTCCACATCACACAAGGCGAATCCTTGGATCACGTTTCACCGGGTCCCGTCTGCAGCCCGCCTGCGCTGGGTATTAGATTCTCATTTTGGGCTAGTTACATTTTTAATAGGAAAATAATGGCCTCGGTTATGCGTCGGATCGGGGGAGGACGGGGGTCAACTCACACACACACACACGCGCGTCGTATACCGTCGACACCATGCCAACCGCAGCTTTATGGCGTACGTCGGTGGGTCGTAAAAAAAAAATCGCTCCACGCGTCACACGTTGCCGCTAAAAGGTGTCCCGAACTCCTTCCTTCACGCGCTCCGGTGGCGCGTTATTCCTGGAAGCCGTCCGGCGGGAGTGGGAAATCATCCGGCAGTAACGTGGAAAATAGAATTACAAGTGCTGCACGTGCTGCAAGCTGACGCGGTACACACGAGCGCACCGATCGGGCCGTAACCAAAATGGATGCCGTTGGTGGTGGCGGAGGGAACCGTACAAGCGAAAATATGTTGTTAATTATCAGTCACAAATAACGAAGCAAAACGAGGAAAAAAAAACACGCACACACTTTCACAGTGCGAGCAGGCTTGCGTCGCAACTGGCGGAAGCATTTGACCGAACGGATCGCGTGTTTTTTTTGTTGTTCGTATGATGGTCTCCGAATAGAACAGGGAAGAAGAAAAAAAAAACATGAGATCGTATACTAATGGGCAATGATTTTTTTTCTTCCTAGAGGTAGCCCCTCAGAAAGTGAAACGATTTATGATCGGATTGATTCCACGAACAGCCGGGCCGTGTTTTGGCATTTTCGGCAACGGTGTTTTTTTTATATCTCCTCTGTCCTGCGATACTTTTAGGACTCGGAATGGGCCATAAGGTGTGTGAGGAGAGGGATGGACCGGGAGGGAGGGTACGGGGCACAACAACAGGAAACTCGCGGAACGGAAATCCCCTCGGGGGGCGCTCACCTCACCCCACCGTGAGTGGAGTTTGGAAATTTATGGCCGCACGTTTGATTGCAGCCAATTCAATAATTGTTCACCGTTAATGGTGGTACATGCGTCCGTGTAGCCAATTTCGGAACGGCCAGCTGTGGTTGTGTGTGTGTGTGTGCGCCGATATTTTTCCCGTGCCGGACGGGAGCGGATGCAACAGCGGACAGCGGGTCCCACCTGAAGTGGATCGATCGAAACGGCATTTGAAGGAATTAAATTGAGAATAAGTGGAAATGTCCATAATAATGGTCAGCGATGGAAACGGTGGAAAAGTGGAAATCGGCATGCTGTGTCGGCCCTGCTCTTCCTGCTGCCTGGGCTGGGAGTTTGATGAGCAACAGCAATCAACACCGTCCATTTTTTGTGTCCATCCCTCCCCGATAAGTGATCGGGAGACGTCATTTCCCGACCCACACACACACGCGTACTCGCCCACAGCGCTCCGTTTCGTTGACAAAACCCCTCACGCCAGGAATAAAAGTGGCCGGAAAAAAGTGGCACCAGAAACCAGAAACAAAACGAAAACAACCTCCCCGGGAGAGCAAAGTTTTGGTCGGTCGCTTGTTGCGGCAAACGTCACTTCCGCCGACAGCGAAAATCGATTAGGCCTGGAGGAGTCTCTTTCCCCCTGCGCATGTGTACGCGGGCGTCCAGTTTGCGCACCCGAATCGAAATCAACAGAAATAGAAAGTTTTTTTTCTCTCTCTTCGTCAAGAAAGCCAGCGGTGGCGAACCGGGATGGACGGTAAAGTTTGACGCGCGTTACGATTCCTTGGAGGCCTTGCGGGCCGCTTGTTAGTTGGCACCGGAATAGGCTTCTATTTTTCGAAAAACTCTCCCCCGCAAGAAAAGTGTCGCGCGGGTTTTTTGTGCAAAGCCGAAGACGTTGCTCGAGGCGTGGGGAAGTAATCACGTAAAAGCGAATCATCATTTCAGTTTTTGGCACTGGCTTTTTTGGAAGCACCGTGTAACGGGTGACTGATGAAGCCTGGCGGGTGTTTCGAGGGAATAAAACACTAACGATAGTTTATGAGAATACTTTACGGTAACGATAACTGGGGCGGAGTTGCGACTTGCGGAAAGGGGGCGCCTGAGTGGAAGAAAGTTGGAATTGTTTGTCTTTTCCGTTTGACAGACCTTATCAGTAATTGATGTGATTGCGTTAGATGTTTACCTGGGATACATTCGTGATTTACCTTTTAGTTTTAGTTTTATTTAGTTTTTATTTTTATTTTTATTTTTATTATTTATTTTTATGTTTTTGAATTATAGATGAGTAACAAAATAAATTAAACATCTATGGCGAGATTTTACGAATGAACTATTCACCATTCGCCATAAAAATGTTTATGAAAGCCATAATCAAAGCTATGGCCCGTTCTAAATTTTATCAGTAACTCTCTTGGTAACCAATAAGTTGATAAAATCCAACTATTGTCTGTTTTTTTGCTATTTAGTAACATTTCTATTTGATTTGCCAGAAAAATTAAACCAAGGGAGGGACATAATGCAATAATCATACAGCATTTTTCACCCATTCTTGAACAGTTCTCACAGTTAGATGAAAACGTCCCACTCAATGATGAAATCCTTCCACCCATTCATGAAATGACATTTCCCACGCAGGGTTTCCCCACTGTGTTCAACATGTCAGGTTGAATACTTCCAATGACGCAATTGTAATCGACATGTTCGAGGTTAATCTTAGAACTACACATAATAACCACTTCAAGAATGGTTGGAAGGATTGTGGGAACTGATCAAGCACGGATGGAAAATCCTGTAAAAGGGGTTTCTAATGCGTCAAACTAAACCATGTGAAAATTATTAAACCTACTTCAATCTGTTGGAAAATTTCAATTTCCGTTGAAATGTATTAACACCAACCATCGAATGGATCGAATGCGTGCAAATCGAGGTTTAAATTGACACCTAGAAGGTTATTTTTAGCATTCGTTAAACGATTGTGCATAGATTCTCACCAGTTCCGTGCTAACTATTCAAGTTTTATAATCCGATGAGTTTGTGGCCCTACCTCTTCCTGTATCCTGGGAAAATTCTAGCCCATTCGGTCCACAAATATGAAAAATAGCTTTCTAGAAGTCAATTGACACTCCAATTTGCACGTTAGGAGCAACATGTTGTATTGAACCAATCTACAGAAATTACAATTATTGAAAATTGTAAAAAAAAACTTTGCAAAAACATAAAACTTTGGGTGAAACCCGTTTGTCGATATCTAGCCCAACCTTATTCGAGATATCGAAGCTCAAAGTAGCAAAGTGTCAATTGACACCTCAATTGTCCGTTGGAGTTAACGTTCGCATTTTGCATACACCACAAAAAGACATTACTGCATTTGCACGAAACAATCCAAATAGTGAGCCATTTCATAATGTCGGATTTGCTAATACTATTTGCAATGATATCCTAAAGGATGGTTGAATAATGTAGAATTTCCTAATAAGTTACTCCAGTTTACTTGAAAATGGCTTTAGTGAGTACAGTCAGTTTCCGACATACGCGGTACTCGACATACGCGGATTCGGAGATACGCGGATTTTCAAATTTGACAGAATGCTGGGTTTATTACAACGATTTAGATTCTCCACTTGTCAACTGCCAAATCTCACCATTTTAAAAATCTATAAGTTCTGGATAAATATGCCAAAACACATACAAATATGTAAATTATACATTGATTTGTATTAATAACGTTTTGTATATCGTTTATTGTAATATCATTTCAATATATTTGCACTGTATTGAAGTTTAACGACAAATTCAAATTTTCAATGTCCTTTCCAACATGTACTCAAGAGTTAAATCTCTTAATACCATGTATAAACGACATGTAAAGCTAAATTCGAGATACGCGGAAACTCGAGATACGCGGATTTCTCCGGTCCCTATTATCCGCGTAAGTCGGAAACTTACTGTACTGAGGTAAATTGTGGAAAACTGTTCTGTTTTGCCTCAAGTGATTGATTACCAAACGTTTTCTTACTAAAGCTAGTAATATCATGATGACGTTTGTATTCTCAAAATAATCCGAAGAAAAGTTGTCTTATTGGCAATATATCGTAATGAAAAATGGAAAACTTGTCATAATTCAAAATTGTATCTTATAAACACTAGGATCGATTGTGAGGATACACATAAACCTGACAAGCCAACGAGTACTAGCGTTATTTGTTCACGTTTACTACTTAAAATATGGGCTTTTAAGTCTTGGTAGATAGTATTATATGGGAGATATTATCATATATGTTAAGTAACATTGTTAAGTAATGAATATCAACATTGAAATATTACCAGATTTATTTGCTACTATTTTTTATTAGATCTGGGTTTAGATGAATCATAAATAAACTAGAATTGTCAACTTTAGCGGTGAATGTTTTAAAAGGTTAATTGAATTGACCAAACATTCGAAATTCACTACGTCCAATTAATCGAATATTTCGATTCCGTACTAAAAACGGAATATGTTTTACAGAAATGCGCATTAAATACATTCTAAGCAAATCCAACTAAATATGTACACAACAGCTCAATATCTAACGAATGAAATCATCTATTAATATATTTTGAATGAAAATGGTGGTTAAGCATTCATATGCGGATGAGCCTATAGAAAAAATAGTCAGCTGATGTTCGCTGGAATGAACGGTAGAACCCACGTCACGCCCGATTCACCCAGTTTTCCCCCATTTTCAAATGTGTTAGTAAAACTAGTTTAATGAACCATAATGACATCATGCGACCCAAAACACCATCCTAAACGTGTGTTTAACTTATCAATTAAAACTAGATAAATGTGTGCATCCGATTGCGTTTGATAACTACACCATTTAACACCGGTTTAGGGGCGGGTACTCAACATCCTCCAAACGACCAGTCGGAATAGAGCAATTGGGCGGGAAATGACGTATAGTTTAATTTCAAACAGCACGAACACGATTGCTTCGAAAATGTCCTCCCATCAAACGCCGCCCCGGCGCCCATCCGTAACAGTGCATCCGCTTTTTTGCCCTCTCCTCCCATACGTTCCATTGAAACGTAAAACGATAACACGAGACAAAGTGTCAAACCCGAGGCAGTAAACTCGCCCGGACGGTCGGAAGAGGGTGGCTGTTCCGAACAGATAACCCTGCCTCCCACGGGCCGGATGGTGAGAACATTTTTATGAACCATTTCCAATCCGTGCCACATTTTCACACATTACCTTCAAACGATGGTGACAGGCGGATTTTTATTTCATTTTGGTGTTTTTTTTGTGTGTGTCTGTGTATAACACTCGTACGAAACAGGCGCGATCGGGCAGATCTTTGTCCCCCATTTAACACTTACGGTCAAATGGACCGAATACTCCTTTGGTGCAAATCATGGTGTCAATTGACACCTAGAAGGCTATTTTTGGCAATTGTTG
>KB673090.1:5242811-5302729 GCA_000349145.1 Anopheles dirus
AAAATATAAGACTTTAGGCGAAAACCGTTTGTCAATATCTCTATCCGTTTTCGAGTTATAGAAGCTCAAAGTTGCAAAAGTGTCAATTGACACCAGATTTATCCGTTAGTGTTAACTTCCTGTTTGGGGCCGGGGAGTAAGCAAAACCGACGGGGTTTAGCCCGTCACTCGAAAGTACGTGCGCTAAACGGCCGGAGTGAATGTATCTTTCACAAACTCAACCCGCCCCCACCCTCAATCCGGGCGGTTGATCGTGCAAAGATGGGTGGCGATCGCTTTCGGATGAGATTTGTAAGTGCGTCCCATTTTCATCGCCCCATTTACGCCAGGACGCCTTATTCCGGCCGCTGAAACGAACGCCCAAAACACTCGCACCGATACGCTTTTATCTTATCGGAAAGCGAAAGATAAAATTAAAATAGCCATAAAAACGAAACATGCGACGGCGGTGACGTGGCGGGGTTGGGCGGATTGTGGGCGAAATGGGGAAATCTCGACCGTGAACCACCAGCCCGCGCCGTGCCAGCTGTTCTTCCAATCCCATCCCATTACGGCGTGGGCCCCACGTTCGGTGATGAATTGGGTAAAGTCAAGGGCGTGAAAATAACTGGTTCATTTTCCACTGTCACCCACTCGATGGGGTGTAGAAGAAGGGGGGGGGGGTTATGTTTTTCATCTTTTTCCTCGGAACCTTCTCGGGAGAGGTGGGAAGGACTGTGTGCCTGTTGTGTTCGGCTGCCTGCTTTTGAATGAGCCACATGGAGCCACGCCGGAGAACATGACCGGGGCGTCCCGGAGAAAAGTGAAAATGGCTCGAGGGTCGAGATGTTGTTCGTCTTTTTTATTGCTCAATCCGGCTTGTTCGGCAGGGATGCGAAGGACTGTCGCAGGCAACAAACAAACAACGGCTACAGGAATGTCCCGGGGATAACATACAAAAAAGAAGAGAGAGAGAAAAAACATCGAAAAATCCCAACAGCGACGGCGAGTGGTGAAGAAGGAAACCCCGAAGAGTGAAAAGATTGGTGGAAATAACAATAAAATAAACTGCCACCCGAGACAACAGGGTGGAAACCGGATGGTGAAGGGGATTTGTGTACCGACGGTGCGCCGGTTTTCCATCAATGGCGACGAAGCGCGCTGAAACGGGTTGTCAAAGCAGGAAGTGAAAATAAAATAGAAGGTGTTTTTTTCTGGTACCGCCACCCACCACCTACCCACCGGGACCACCATACGACCATACGACCACCGCAGGAAAAGCTCTTTGTTCACGGATGTGTTTTTCTAACCACTTGTTCCGTGTTTTTCCTTTCTTTCGGCGTTTCCGAAGGTCACGTTATGAACGATTGCTGCCTACGGAACCGAACGCGGACATTAGAGAAGGTAATTTTGGGTCCCCTCCGGCAGTGGAGGGTGTCACGATGCCTAATGATTTCCTGAAACCTTTCCTGGGCACAAGCAAATTGAAGGAAGGGTGGTGGATGGGGGGTGGCTCGGCAAAATGGGATTAATTTCACTTTCGGTTGTGTGTTTTGATCGTTTATTGATTCCGATTGATTTCTTGCCGGATCGAAATTACAAGAAACTGCCGTTGATTACATTCTGCAGCGGTGAATATATTACATTGAAGATGATGATAAAAGTAGAGTTTTTTTGTGGCCTAATGGATAATGGGTGAATCTTTTAGATCTAAAAGGGATACTTTTTATGTTTCTTCATTATTAATTAGGTAATTTATATAATTATTAAAAAATATATAATTATCATTATTAATAAAGTATTAATAAATAATAAATTAACATGTTTTTATTGTGACAGATTATTAACTTCAAATTTCAAATAGATAGTATTACACTTTGGCTGGCATGTTTGAAATTTTGCTGACATTTTTTCATCGTTTTCGTGTAATTTTGTAATTTCTATTATGTAATTTGTAATTGTTATTAAATCACTTGCACGTGATCTAAAATACTTTAAGAAGTTCTTTTTTATTTTCCTTAGCCATTTATAAGATTTTGGTTTTGTAGCATGAAGTGTTACCTGTTTTTTTTTGCCAATGCGGCAAAAGAGTATGAAAAACAAGGTAAAAATGGCATTATCGATACTTTTAACAAGTCAATCCCCATATACTTTACAATTATTGTTGATTTTATTTGATTGATTAACCTTCTTAGCGCACAAAATAATGCAATGTAAACTATTCTGAAGTGTTAGTACGACGTTCCTGACATGTTTTTTTTACATTGCTTTACATTGCAATAAGATGAAATAAGGACACATCTTGTATGGCATCATGCCCGAAAATCCCTCCTCTTCACGCATTAAAATTGGGTTATCAAATGTTATTAAGTATTATGTATTTTTTCTCGAAATGTTCATAGTTTTCTGGTTGATTTATAAGTACAACAATGAATCGTTGAAGTTTGAAATGTAGTCGGAGTTAATTGATTCCAATCATATTACAAACTAATTTAAACAAAGGAAGTATTTTGTAAGAACCAGTGCTCTCGGATATTTTATGATATTAATTCAGCTATAAGCTCAAACGAATCTTTGCGCTCTCCAGATCAGACAAAACTGTTATATTTAAGTAGGTATTTAAATATTGATTAGCAATCAAGGTGTCATAGAGGATCAATGGTTGTGGCACATGTCTTCGGCCTGTTCATGAGGAAAAGTAATTAATTATTCATACTTCCAACAACAAAAAATGTAACAATCTTGCATTGTTGGATGACGGTTGTTTCAATCTAAGCCCTTTGTTAAATAATCCTTATTGTTACGTTGAATGAATGGCTCCACATGTTCCCCTATCAAAAGGATTGTTTTATTGAAGTGGAGCTCGTTTAAGGTTTCTTGAAATGCAAAATGAAATCTAGCGTAGGGCGCTATCCTTCGAAAAGACTAACGCACACACTCTCAAATATCTCTCCATGTACAGCATCCCAGTGTCTATAAAGTTTAGTCAGGCAGCCACCTCGGGGGGAGTGCATTACCGCTCTGGGTCGACCGTGCTGGAACCGGGTTTCGCGAAAACTTTCTATTTAAAAAGCATAAAATTTAATTAGTTCCGTATTTTTCTTCCTTACCCCCTTCTGGTTCGGTCGGGTGAGTCGGTGTTTTCCTTCTCTCCCGCACTCGCGCTTTCACGTAAACATAAGCACGGAACAAAACAAAACAAATCCGCACAGTCGAGAATCCTCGTCGTGCACATAATTCCGAGGGAGGGCAGTACTTTAGTGCCGCTGCTGGCTGGCTGGCTGGCTGGGTGGTAGGATCCTTCCTGGGGAAGCATTTGTGGAATGCACCCCACAAGCGTGCTGCTGCTGCTGAGCTCGTGCCATCGTGCGCTCTGTCCGATTCCCCGGGAAAACTGGGAAATTGTGCGAAACGGCAGAGAGACAGAGAATGAGAGATAATGTCCCTCTCTGTCCGCGGTGGATGGCGGACGCAGTCGAAAGGAACAGGAACATATTTTTAATGTCTTTAGTAGCAACAAGGGAACCGACAAGCGGTCCGAATGAGGTTGAAGCAAAACAGCAATCAAGGAAGGCATGCTAACCGGGTCTTGGGCACGACGTTTGAGAGCGGGAAAAGAAAAATAAAACCACACAAACACACACACACCCTGCGAAAGTGTACATCGGCTGCGATTTTGTGCTCTGTCCACTCGGGACTCCTTGGGGGGTGGGCGAAAAAAAAAGTTTCTCAAATCGCTTCCGTCCGCTTCCGTCTTAATGGGCATCAGCTTGGGAAGTGGAGCTATCGTAAAAAACAGACACACACACACACACACACAACAAGCGGGTAGTCGATGGACGCGGGATGGGAGTCCTCCATAAAAATGTCATTCATCAATTCCCATTAATGTACATAGCATTACTGTGCGCTGTGCGTCCCGTGCTCGGCCGCTCTTTTCGCTTTTATTAAGTTTTTAATAGTGGATAAACTTTTGCCTCCACGCGGGCGGCCAGCAGCTGGAAGTCCAATTCCCCCCGGGCGAGTGGAGAACGGATGGTTGTTTCGAGATTAAAAGTCACCCCGAGATCTGGGCCGGGCTGGGATGATCCTTTCCTATGCGCTGGATGCAGGCGCACACCGGAACGCGCACTTCTGGGATAGGGCGAAAGCTCTCAATAAAGTTTAAGTGAGCGAAGGGATCAAGCCGACGGGCTTAAGCAGTTAATGGATGAAGTGGCTGCGGAAGGAAAGCATGGCGAGAGCGAATAGGAGCTGCATTTTCCTATTCCTATTTCCAAGAACCTGTTCATTTCTGAGAAAAGTGGGTGTGGAGGCTTCGATCGTCGCCGTCGATTTCCATAGTTACCTGCATTTTCTACATTTGTTTAGAATTAAGATGTTTTATAGAATGAAGAAATTAAGACCAAGCCTCAAGTAATGAAAAGGTAATAGACAAAAGAATCTCAAGCAAGTAAGTAAGTAAGTAATAATTAAGTGAGTAAGTGAGTAAGTTAGTAAGTAAATGAGTAAGTAAATAAGCAAGTATGTAAATACATAAGAAAACTGTCGAACAAGTAAAAAAAACTGCTGGTATAAACACGTCAGCCCAGGCATCAAATCCCAAATTGACCCTTTCAGTTGTGGGTGGCGTAAATGTTGCGAAACGAGACGTAAATTAAAATACAAAGCTTATATGCTTATAATAAACTTGCCAAAGCTAGATCAAAAAGTATTAAAATTTTCAAATTTTAGTCAAATAAACTGTAGTTTTTCACACACGTAGAAGGTAAAGTTGCTTTTGTTCACAGACAGTGTTTAATAAAGCACTAGAATGCACTAGAAACCTGTGTTTAGCACCTGTGTCATAAGACTTTTTCTATAGAACACGGAATAGTTTAAGCCAATTGTTTCTTTTCATTTACTCTCCACGAAAGAACAAAACGCGACAGGCAATCTAAATTTGAAGGTTGATCTCGTAAAAGCTCACATAAGCTACTTCTCATTTCCAACGCCATATGCGTCTTTATTGTCACATTTTCAACCGAAACCCATCCCACGGGCGCTACGAGTAAATGTCATGATCGGTACTTATCGCGAGCATTTCGCTCGTGCGCGATAAACACCGCGATGGGTCGACGCCTCCAAGACAATAGTGTGCCATCTTCAGCGGGACGCTATAAAAACGAAAACCATCCTCCCATCCTCGAAATGCTCCGACCAAGAAGACATGTTCCTTGGCGCCGTGGGCTGGTACATATATTTTTAATTCCCGTTCCCCGGGGGCGGTGAAAGTAATGCGATTATTATGAGCCATTATTTCACTCCACCGTCACGCCTGGGGAACGATTTATTTCGACGGCGCTGGTGTGCCGTCGATGCCGATGTGCCGTGGATGGAAACACATTGCCCCGGGAGGCGAATCGAATGCACGGTGTGTTCGCCAATTCCATTTGCGGCGGTTTTTTGGGGGAAGAAAACCAAGCTGTTGCAAGAAGAATGTGGAAGAAGAAGAAGAGAAGGTCATCGGAGAAGTAATGTACAGCTGATTAATTAGCTTCAAGAATTAGACATGTTTGGGATAGAAACGTATGTTACATTAGATAATTGTAATTGATTTTTCCTTAATTGCATCCATTACAATCCATTCTTCAATTCAAGATGAGATTTCAACCCACAATTAAATGCATAGTCCCAGTGCTCAAATACTGTGAGACATGGACTCTGTCCATATTTTACGAAACCTTGTTAGCCTGGGTGGATAATGCAGATGTCACTACAATGACGGAATCCATGAGGTGTAAGATGATCTCACTATTGTGCAGAGCATCAGACTCACCAAACCCAAATGTGCTGGTGATGTCAGTAGAATGACACTGGACGACCGCTCTCGTGAAGTCCTTTCAGGCCTACATGGACAGAGAAGGCGTGGACAGACTGAGATGAATAGACAGCTTAAAATCTTCTGCCAGATCGACAAGAACAGCAGACCAAGGCCGGTTGTTGCGCCTTATAGGTAAGTAAGTAGTTATGTCTTAATTAGTTTAGCTATAATATTGTTAGTGATATGATAAGTGTGTGCTGATAGTCTTATTTACTCTTCTATTCATTAACTAAAAAGATAAATTTAAAGATTCTATTACAACTACACATACGCATTGCTTAATGTTCCTAAAGGTGCTCCCATACAGACACGAGCTAATGAGATAAAAGGCAACTCGGAACGCGCAAAGGATGAAAAATTCACACACACACATACACACACACACACACACTACTCAACATTCAAACAGGAGCATTGCACAGGAGTGGAGTAAACCGCACAAAAAAGAAAGCCCTTAAGCTTCCCTAAACGCGTGCATCGGGGAACCACTTTGTGACGTTTGCTTTGCCTTTGTGTGTCTCTTCGGTTTTCTCCCCGGGGAGGAATTTTCTGCACCCTCCACCACCCCACACATTCATACACGCCCCGCCTCCTTCAAAGTTTATGGTCCCGTGGCGAGCGTTTCCTGTCCGCGGGGGCATTACAAACTCTTCAAAAGAATAGCTGGCCGCACGGTCGAAAAGTGCAACGGACGCGTATTCGCACCGGTTGTGGCTTTGGTGAGTGGCCGAAATGAACGCCGTGGAACGCAAGGAAACGTCGTAAAATCCTAGTCAACTGCACCGCTACCCAACACAACCGGTCGGGTAGGGACGGGGTCGAGAGTTTCGCGAAAGCAGAAGTTAAAACACTTTTTACGATTTATTTTCGTTGGGGAATACACGAAACGCCAACAAACGGGCAACCCGGAACGTTATGGGTGCTGGTGGGGCGGCAGAAATGAGAAAGTGGGAAACCAAATTTCTGTTAGTTGGGAATGCGGAACGGAATGTGTGTGGGTGTGTGTGTGTGTGAATGAAGAACGAAGAATTACATTGTGTCATTTTCATTTGCGGAAAGATATACGACGTCGGTGTTTGCGCTCTAAGACAATGTTGATTGGGACATTTTGGGGGAAAACATAATTAGTTTAATTATGTACTTTGAACGGTTTTTAGTATGTTTGTATAAACTTCAACAGAAGAGTGAAAGATGAAAAAACGATACGATACTTTCGAAAAATATTTATAGCAATCAGAAACATCAATTTAAATTGTGGAAAATCAATCAAACGGTGGATTCTGCAACACAAACGCCACAAACAAAAAACAGCAACAAAAATCGTTTAAGTTTTCGCTTTCCAGCGGCGCATTAAACACGTACAGAAAATGCACTAACCGAAGCGCACAACAAACAGAACGAAAAACACGCGCCCGCAAACGGTGCACGAATGCAAATGGTTGGAAAACTAAATCGGAAAACTACTGAAACCACCCGACCCGGCAAAACAACAACCGTAACAGCAAGATACAAACAAGTAAAGGGGGAAAAACTTGTTTATATGCGCGCTTCTCACCTGGTGGTGGGTTCGACGGTGATGGCAAAACCCCCGGAACTCCCCTTCCGGACGGAAGGAATAGGATGAATTTTTATATCGCTCGCCTTTCCTTCGTACTTTTCGTACTCGTCCGATTTTCCGCGCGCGCGAGATCCGAATAATCTCACCCCTGATTGCTCATCTCGATTCCACGTGAGCTGGTGGTGATGCTGGTGAGTGGGGGTGAGCAAAACGGCTCACACCACTCAGCACGCCGTGAGTGTCCTTTCTCATCGCAGGTAGCTCACGCGGGTGCTTCGGTGCTTCGTTTTCCACCGGCGGACCGGCTTTGTTTTCACCTGGTGAGTGACGCTGGCGGGACGGCCGCGGTTTTCCGAACGCCCACTCGGGTTGAGCGATTTTCCCGGCGGGTCCGATTTTTCCCGCTCGGTTCCCGAACGCCGATCGGTCGCCGAGTTCGC
Source organism: Anopheles dirus (assembly GCA_000349145.1). Lineage (NCBI taxonomy): Eukaryota > Metazoa > Arthropoda > Insecta > Diptera > Culicidae > Anopheles > Anopheles dirus. The sequence continues at coordinate 5,250,652 of KB673090.1, forward strand.
CCGCCACGCGTTCGGGTGGTTTGCGAGGCCAGTTTCAACGTGGCGCTCGTTGCGGGCGGTTGTGTTTCGGTTTTGCGGTCGTGTGCGTTCGTTTTGCGAGTGTTCTGTGTGTGTGTGCATCCGGGTTTAAGGCGGCTTCGATGTTTATCCGTTGTCCCGCGACGCGGTTGCCGAACTTCTGCGGCGGGATAGTGCAGTGACGAGGTTAGTTTGGCCCCATCCGTGTGGAAATCGGGCCGCACGTTTTTGGGCCAATTTTCCACCTTTTTTCCGGAAGCTGTACGTTCTGTGCGGGAAGGAAAAATCGAAACGCGAGTGAGATAAATATAAACACACGTACACACACGTACACACACACAACCAATACTCAAGCGCATACACACACATACATACACACAAGTGAAGGCGGGTAGAGTGACGAATGGCTCGCACACAGCACATAAAGATGATTAATTATTCATAGTAGAGATTTGTGCGCTTCTCATGCTCAGCCTTCCTTCTTGCTGAGTGAAGCCCGAAGCAGCGGGGAAGCTGACGGGCTTCCGTACGTACCGGTGGAGCATCTTTTTCTCGTTTTCCCCGGGGGCCAACATCTGTGCGGACGCTGCTGAGCAGCTGGGTAGATCGGGCGACAGCTGGCGGCGGTGAAACGGTTCTGATTGACAATGAGCAAACGCGACGACCGGTCGTCGTGAGATAATGGACAGATTGCTGTCATTTCGCTTTTGTTGGTGCGTTTTGTTTGCGAAAGGGCAGCGCTACTAGATTGACATCTGATAGAGTCATCCGCAGTGGCTGCGGAAAGCGACCCCGGTAGGCGAGGTGAACAAAGTAGCAGGCTCTGCTTTTTATGAGTGTGTCGCGGCGACGAGTACCACCGCCGACAGTGTGTGTGTTTTTGCAGCGTGTAGTGAGAGTTTATTTCCCCGTTCGTAGCGAAAAATATATGTGAATATTTACCCGTCTATCGTGGAGCCTTCAAAAACATCCCAAGAAATCTGAGCGTACAGCGTCCTCATCAAAGAGCACCGAATCAATCCTGCCCCGAAGCGTTTGCCGTGAGGTGAATAATTAATGCAACAATGAAAACCTAATCCGATTAAAGCCGTTTCAACACGGGTGGGGGCAAAAAAAGGCGTAAAGAAGCGATCGGGCGAAAGCGATACTGCCAGAAAGTTACGACGCGGCGTGGCGAAGCGTGTCCTAACTTCAGGCGGTTCCGGAAAACGCTCTCGCCCACCGCGCGTCGATAACCCGATGCGTGGGAGGAGAAATATCGATACTGCCGCCGACGATGACGCTGATGATGTTGATGATGATGGCGTCAATTATCGCGATGTTTGTGTGTTATCGAGCCGCCCCGGCTCCTAAGACGGCGAACCGATACCGCGCAAACACGACGGGCGCTGACGGGTGGTGTTGATGATGAGATGAGCTATCTGCGTTACAATCGGGCGGATTATTAATTTGCCGCTCGGGCTAATCGGCACCGGCGTGGGCGAGGATGGGCGCTTTCGGTTGCGTGGAGTTGACGAACCGTTCGTGCCCGTCCTTATGGGAGGAAGTGTTCGCAAGTGAGGCGTGATGTTTGTGAGTGTCTCGATGGATTGTTTCTGTGAGCAATATTTATTGCCTTTCCGTGCAACCCACCGTGGGTGGTCGTAAATTCGGTCGGAAACCTCAAACTGTTGCACAACGCGCGCGTCCAAATGAGCAAGCCGACCGCAAAAGAGCGCTTTAGGAAAAAAACACGAAACAATCGTGAAACATAAAAAACACCTACACATCCCACTGCTGGAATCGGTGCTACGAGCGTATCATCATGTGAAGTTTAACAGCCGGCCGGTTGGCCAGGCCCTAGGCCCTGCTCCCGGAGCGAGCGGGCGCCCGAAACTGCAGGCCCGGAAATTGGCCGTGATTTATGGGGTCAGTGAACATGATTCAGTGCAGCACGGGAGCAGAGTTATTGCACTCCATTGCGAGCTGCATCCGTACCGTGTCGTCGTCGTTCGTTAATGTCGCTCGTGTCAGTGTGGGTGTGTGGACGAGCGCACTGTGTCCAACGGGCGTCTAGGTGCAACGTGCTGCAAACAGCAGCAAGATTTTCGGCAACATTTTCCCCGTGAAATCTCAGCTGATCGACCCTGGCGGCGAAAAAAAAAACGTTTCCCACAAAACGGGTGGCCCGATGCGGGACACGGAAAGCAGTTAATCGGATATCCTGTGTCTGAGTTAAGGGTGGCCGACATGCTTGGCGATGGGGGGGGAGGTTCGAGGTAAGTGTTGTTTAATGGGCTGTGGGCGTTTAATTTCCTCTTTTGTTCGATTCCGCTGCTCATGGCTCGGCTCGTGGTAATGGGTGGGTCGGTGGCGGATGGTAAATTGGATTCATTTCCGGGCTTAATTTTGTGAGAAATCGTCATACATTTTCGGTGCCGTACGGACGACCGGACGGATCGGGTCGGATAAGGATCGAAATTAGCTACGAGTTGAAATACGCACGGGTTTGTTCTTTTCGAGACTATTCCTTCTGGGCGAGCCTTTTAACGAGAAAACATGCTACCGGGAGAAATTAACTTGTTTGAAACGATTCTGGTATAGATATGATACATGACTGTATGTCTCACTATGATCTAGTGGGCAATATTTGCTTGTTTAGGAGGATAGTGTCCTGAAAATATGTACTGGAATTTGTTCCTGAAAATGGTACGTGAGTTCCAGTTGTTGGTCTGCGATAGCTACAATAAAATTAATTAAAATCTGATTAAACGAGAGAAGAAATGAGATCAGTTTTTCTCATTGCAATTTGTGTTGATCTAGTTGCCTTGGAATATATATGAATAATGCGCTGGCAATGAAATGTTTGATGCTGTTGGTACTCTTGGTGTTTGATGCTGGTACTTACTTTTATGATTTCATTCTAATATTTTGTCTCTATTTCATTTATACAGACAAAATAAAATTGTCTCAATTCCAAAACATATAATGATTAACATTGATTGATGTGTTGGGGATGGCTGGTATTGCTAATTCTGTATTTAAAAATTTGTTGATTAATCATTAAATTAGATCTGTTCAATTAAATTGATCTAATTTGATCAATTTAACATTTAATGGCATTTATATTGTGTTTAGGCAAAATTTGTAAAACTGTAAATACAAAAATGAATCAAAACCCAACAATTTACAAAAATATATTAACGATCTGAGGGTAACAATTGAAAAGACAACCAATTTAAGACGCAACCCTTAAGATAATAGATTTGTGAAATCAAGAGACTATGCTCATTATAAGAAGGTAAAACCCATCTCAATCTGGTCGTATTTTTAAGCGTTACGAGTTACGAGTTTGATTAGAAAAGTATAAAGCAATATAAAAAAACTGTATGTTACTGTTTTAGAAAATAGTTTAAACATTAAATTACTCAAACAACCATCAAAACATTAGACTATTTCGGTTGACACTTTGGTCATTTTGACATTTGGTTTCAGAATCTGGTACATTCTACAGGCACTAATAAACTACCGAAAACATCGTATTAGCTTCGAAATCAGTAACCAGCTTCGAAGGGCTTGCTCTAGATTATTAATTTAGGAGTTAATAGATCCTTTGTTGTTTACTGTCTACGGTTTTATAATAGTCATTTGTAAAACATATTTAATATTTTTTCAATTTAACGCAAACTCCATTCGTGATTTGCTTGTGATAAATTTGCTGATGAGCATAATGACAAAAATGTTAATGTTTATTGTTTACTAGAAAATTGGTACCTTTAATTTGCTAACATGTTTGCTATGTTTCAATATAAATGATCTAAAAATCGCATAGTTAATGATAGTAACAACCACTTTAGTGGCAAATTTATTATCCCATTTTTTTGGGAATTGTAATCAAAATTAGTTAGTATGTGAAATCTTCCGTGTAACTCCACAGTAGTTTTCATTAGATGGATTTACTTTTCCATGTTCCGTAACATTTTCCCCTCGATTTGAAGCATCACTGATGCAAATTTACATTTCGCCTGTTGCAATGAGCACGGCAGTGATGTACTTCGTGATAATAACTGCAATGAATACCGAATATGTGAGCAATTTCCCAGCAATAGTGATGCCGAAAAAGCATGCACTGGGACGATACAATTCATGCAATCACTTAAAAAGCTTCCCAGAACCGTGTAGCAGCTCAAACATTGGCATCGTTCGCTGTGAAAAAATAAAAAGCAAAATCACATTCCACCAGCCGCCAGCGCTTTAGCGCTCATGTGTGTAATCCCGTTTTTCTACCGCTTCCGAAACAATACCGAATCCCTCACACCAGCGACGTCCTTAATGCGCCTAAGCTCTTTACGCTCCAAAAGCCATTATCGGCTAAAAAGACATCCTTGTCGACAGCCGCGCCCGATTGGGCACCGGAAGGAACGGGAGCAGCCGATGGCGGCAGCATCCGCATCGAACCGTTCGCAGGCGTAGGCGCATGAAAACAATTCCGAAAGGATGTGTAATACCCTATCACGGCATCCGTCAACCGGGTCTTTTCCGGTGATGCCAACCGTGCGTCTGGTGGAGCATTTTTTTGTTCGTTTTCGTTTGTTTCTGTTTGCTCACTTGCCGCTGCGATACGCTGCCGGTACGCGATACATTTTGATCCGAGCGTGTCGAGATGGAAAGAATTCCCTCCACCGAGTGCAGCCGATACCGGGCGCGATCCGCCACTCGGGGTGGTTGATTTTCCGCCCCAGTTGGGCGCGTAGGGCTTCCCCGGCCGTGTGATCCATCTTTGATTCTTGGTTCGTTTCCGGTTCGTCGTTCGGGCCGCTTTTTTTCGCTCGCACGCATTACGGTGTATCTTCGTTATCTGTTTTTTTCTCTCTCATCTTGCCGGGAAGATCTTCCCAACAACATTACTCGTGGTTCCGAACGGCGAGCTTTGTCTCAGCCCAAAACTGCGTAGGCTTAGCATAAATTGTATCCGGAGCCGGCCTGTGGAGCTGATAAGCGCCGGGTGGGAAGTCAGGACGTCTGATGGTCTGCTCTTCTCTGGCGGTGAATATGGCATTCCTCATGGGATCGTCTCGCACAGGATCATTTTTTGCTCACCGGACTCGCACCCGAAAAAGGGTGGCAAAACTCAATAATCGAGCCGATGGGAGGGTTTTTATCTCCGACCTTTCGCCCAGCAGATGTGTTCCGTTCCGCAGGCACCTATGTGTGTGTGTTTTTTCTTCTTTGTGAGCCTTTTCCACTCCACTCTTGAAAGTGACTCGCCGCACAGTGCCATTTGAGGCAAGTTCGCATCCCGACTCGCCCGACTCGCTTCCGGTCGGGAGTGTTATTGCGTTTGGCGCTTCCGTTTCATTTCGGCCACCACCGACCGGCAGCATCATTATTTTCATCACCATCATCATAACGCTCATCATCATCGCTGGCGCAGGCTGGTGGGGCTGATGGTGATCTTTTTCCTTCCCATCCGTTCGGACCATCACACTAAAAGATAATAAACACAAATATGATAAGCGTTTAACGAAGTTACACTCACCCGGTGGTCGGCCGGAGCGAGTGCGAGCGCGGACCCGGGCGGCGGCGGAGGAAATTGAGTGGGTAATTTCGGTGCGGGTGTGTTTCCGGCGTATTTTGGGGCGATTTTTCTTCCTCACCTTTTTGTTTTGCTGACCCCGAGTTGGCTCGGCGTCCTCGATTGTTGGCGATTTATTTCACTCTGCTTGCGGACGCCCGGGCACCGCCGCGTTCGGGCGGGCCAAAGGGATGAGGCCGCAACGTTCATCCGGCGCTGCTCCATTACCAGTCTGACATTTTCGGGCCCGGTCCCCGGAGGCAGTGGGCAATCCATTTTCATTTTCTTCCACCGAAACGGTGGTGGTGCGTTGGTCCGCTGGGAAGGATGTTTTCCGGGAGCTTCGACGTCGCTCACTCACACACACACACACCCAAGCGCGAGACCGTGCGCAGGCTGCGATTGACGAACGATGGCTATTCATATTCCTTGAATGGACCGAGCGCAGTGGGGATGGCATTTGAAACCTCCCGTCTGGCGGTGGAACGACACGAAAACGAAACGCAAATTTTGTGACGGTGAAGGAAAGAAAAACACCACTCTGTTGAACAGAAACCACGAGCAGGAGCGATGATTGGGGCTGTTTTGTTGTAAAGCGAATTTCATTGCGAATGTTTTTGTTTTATTACCATTTCTCGTCTGCTTCTAGCTGCGCTTTGCATACATTAAGAAATGTTTGATTGAATATTTTGATTCGAACGAAGCCACAACAAAAGCAGCAACATGGGCGACAGTTTATTAGTTTCTCTTAATGCTGTTGCTATTCATGATAAACACTCTAGCCTAATAGATTTTATTTGGAATATTTTGCTCTACATATGGCATGTTGCAGGACCAGGTGAAGCTGCTAAAAGGTATTTTATTTTCCTTGAATTATGAAATTCGAATTTCAGACTATTTTCTACCTTCAGTTCAGCCATAGAAGATGGATTCCATAGAAAGCAATTCCATGGATGGAGACGCCTAGTAGTTCACTAAAACCTGTGAGAATGGTTAGTCCCTCAACACATTTACCATCCTTCGTCAATTGTTCAGATTCTGTCGTATTTTGCCAAAAATATGCATTTAATGGCTTTGACGCAGGTTGATTTAAGCTAGGAGCTTGCTTTAGATTAAAAAAAAATATTTTTGATGTATTTTTGAGCATCTTGAACTATGTGCTAAAATTTAAGTCTACTCTCTTACCGAGGAAAAAAGGCCGATTACCCTATTTTATTCCCTATATATTTGAAAGTCTTCTTATATAACCCTAGCACTGTTTCTTGTAGCCAATTTAATGTAAATTCGTCCTCAAATAGCAAAAATCCTCTTATCGTTTAACAGTTTTTCAAATTTTGGTATGAAAGTGTTGTAGTTATGTGACGTTGATGCCCGCCATTGCTGTCCAGCTGAACTGTAGACGCACCACATGACTAGACTATGAACATGTATTTGGCTTATAGGAAGTGAAGCCAACCGTTGGATTTTTCCAGCATTGAAACAACGAAAAATTTCAGTTCATTTTCTTAAACACAAAGGATAAATTTATTTCTACGCACGACCCTTTTCTTTAAAACGAAGGGACAGTATCTTGCGTTGACTTCTCCGCAACATGTCAACCTACATTTCCGGCCCCAGGCGATGAAAACAACCTTTTTGGAAACGGACGAAAGCGCATTTCACACATGTGTGTGAATCACAATCGGCACCACGATTTGAGGCGTACCGTTTGTCCCCGCTGAAGGACATGTGCCGAAAAGGTCGACGGCTGTAGGCCTAAGGGGACCCCGACTCCGACTGATTTGTTTTGTTTTGTTTTTTTCCCCGTCCCTTTCTATAGTAGCTTGACACCGTAAAGGCAGCGCGGTTCTGGAGTGGGAAGAAAAATATACGTTTCACGGCTGATTGCCGGGCCAATGGGACGTAGATTGTGTACGAAATGACTCCAGCCAGTGTGGCACGGTTGTTGGTGTACGAAACAAATCCTAGAACTCGTCGCCACTTCCCATTCGGCTGCGCTTGTGTGCGCTCCGCTCCACTTGTCCGAAGGGACAAAAACGTTCGACTTAAATCCAAAAATATATTCTTCTGTCATCGAGCTGTTAGATTCGCTCTCCGCTTTCGGGGTCGGGTGACCTCAAATCAACCTAAACAGAGCAGGCGCCTCCCACACAGGCCGCATTCCGCCGCCGGTCTCCGAAATCGAACCGGAACGCGAACGGACTGAAGTTGGTCTGTTCGGAGGAAGCTGTAGCGACGTGAGCGGCCGGCTGGCGAACAGTTTCTCAATCTTGTTACAGACGCAACCGAAGTGGAACGATTTCCTTCGAAAGATGTCGATACCGGGCAAAAGTTTGGTAGCCTCCGCTGCCGGGACCAGCCGGAGAAAAACGATCCTAAGCGCTTTTCTTTTAGCAGCTTCCACCACCCGCACCAGCTCGCACGGCTTGGGAAATTGGCTAAACGCTGGGAAATTGAGCCGGGAGGGCCGAGTGTCCTCCAGGATGCACTGGGCAGCTCGCCCGCCCGCCCTGTTAGGCTCCAGCGCTTGGTTTAACTTTTCGATACAGTTTGCGAAAATGGACGGACATGTCGTAAATTTTGCGTTTAAGGTATCCTAACGATTTGATTACAGAAACTTTCCGTCGCTGCGGGCATCGATATGCCGAATGCGATCGGGATTCCTCGGGTGGTTTTGCCGTGCGGTTGTGGGAGGAAAATCGGATTCAAAGCGGTCAGAGCGTTTAAGATGCAACGCTTTGAGAAGTGAAGTAAACTTTGAAAGTTCTTCCTGTGCGAACATGGCCGAATGGAATAAATTGCTTGGCTGATGGCTGTCAACGTAGGTGCCATGAATAGTTTCCTGATGAGGGCGATAAATTAAAATGATGTTGAACTAGAATTGCGCTTTGAGACTTTATATTATGAACATTCCCCTTTTATTTCAAATAGCATCCCGCTGCAGTATATTTTCGACACATAAATATGCCCACAGAAATGGCTTTCCTGTCTACGAGCTTGAATGGATTTGTCACCCCAAAAGGATGACACGACGGCACTCCAGATCTAATGAAAATGTTTTTGCCTCATTACGGATCGTCGCAGCGTCCCACACAGCCCAATGGGAACGTTAAATACACATCGGTCGGTTCAAAACGCTGTCCGCAACCTTTTGATGCGATGTTAATGAGACTTTGAAAACCGAAATCCGGAACGATTTTCCAGCTTGCCATCAATAGAAGCGTTTTTCCTCCCGTAGCAGGAAAAGGTAGGCTTTTTGCACAGCGTTGGAGCTGCTGGAGGAAAAGGTCCGGCCGCGGCAGCATTCGCTTCTTTGTTGTCCGCAAGCAGCCGGACGCACTCGGTCGCTCTTGCCGGTCTCTTTGCTTTCGCTCGCAGGAGTGTGGTGAAGGTTGCCGGGAAAGGAGCTGAGTTGGTGCAGATAAAATAATTTTCGGTTTCACTTGATGACAAGTGCGAAAATGTTTCGGGCCTGTTTCTCACGGGGCCCGTTGCCTAAGTGAAAGAAGATGCCGCCGCCCGTTTGGCAAGCCCGACGAAGGTTGAAAGAGGGAAAGTTGAGCACAACGACACGGTGACACGGGACTGTTTGGTGCGTAGTTTGAGGAAACGGGAAGGAAAGGGTGACCAAAGGCAAATAAGGGATGGTTTTCGGTGCCTGCCAGTCTCGTACAGTGCGGGAGCTTTTCGGGAGCAAATATTTGCTGCGGTCGGTTAGCTTATGCGACCTCATTCGGAGTGTTTCCGATGGAGCGTTGTGTAATTAAAATGGCAACGAACCGGACGAAACGAGCTTAAGGACTCGCGTTGGATTTGTTTTTTTTTTAATGTAGGAATGCGCTTTCAGTATTGAAGTGAAGGTGAGAAAATGGAAAAGGTTTAGAAATCTGGACGCTATGCATCGACGCGATAAAAATGAATATACATGATTTACTTAGCGTCAGTAAAGTCTTAATAGCTTTGAAACGCGCCAACTTATGAACTTTTAAACGAATATATCTTTATCTATTATTTATTACACAACTCGTCGTTTTGTAAGAAAATTGCGATATGAGATATACGTTGTTCGTGGGAGCTTTTACTGACGTTGACTCTCTCTCTATTCCGTGCTGACCCGGTTGTTGTAGGTTATGAGGCGAATGAGGTATTATTTTTATCATTTTTGGTCACCTTCTTCATTTTGTGAGGATAAATCGCAAGGGTCCTCTTTGTTTAGTCCCCTTACTGCAGCTTGTTTTATAACCTGTACCAGCTCTATTGTATTCGTTACTTACTTGCTCTTTTGTAGCGTTATACACCTAAGCTAGTCGATCAGCATGTAAGAGAGAACCTTAATCAGTAACTTATGTTATCTCTGTCGCATCCATCTTTTTCCTCGTTTCTTACGTTACAAACCTAGAGGAGTGATCACGTTCTTTGCAAACACATATTTCGTTAAGTTTAATTCTTATTTCACTAAGTTTTTTGTGTATTTATTATGTCGATTTAACAATGAATGTAGTCATTTTTACATGTAAAATAGTACATATTTTTCAATTACAAAATTTGAAGCTAATAATATTTTTCATCAATTTTTTAATCAAATTTTTAAATGATACGGTTTTAAGATTTGTTGTAATGATTTTTTAAGATATCGTCCGCATTTTTTTACATATTTTTTATGTTTATGGTTTTATAGATTAGAGCTATACAGTGTATAGTTTTCTTTCAGCAGCTCAGTATGAAACAATTTCATGGATATAATTTGTACAATTGCTCGAATCTGTTATGTTAATTTAATGGACCGTTGTGCATCTGAACTGTCATATCTTAGTAAGGAATAAATATTCGATATGGTAGTAAAACAAATGTGTTCAGTCATGTGTAAGATAGCAGGCATCACCGCATAGGTCTTTGCTCCAGGGAAATATGGAGTTTTCCCCCTAGCTCTTCTTACAATTGTTGTATAACAAGACATGACGATTCGAATCGAATGTTAATTACAATACACCATCTATATCTACAACGGAATTTTATTTCTTAATACCTTAATGGAATCTTAACCCTTCCTCCATTCGGTCATCATTGGATATATTCTATCTTTGTGTGTCCTCTTTCATTCTTCTCTGTTTTGTAAGAATCTTGCTTAAGGATTGAATTCTGCGTCGTGTGTAATATTATGTTTTTTTGAAATCATAATAAGTTATAGAGTGTTCCTTCATTAGTTGAATTAACTTTACCTTCGAATCAAAATTATTACCAGCATTTTTTAAAAGCTCCATTTTGTATGCACCATTGCCAGCAGTTAGTTTTGTTGAGTCACATAAATACGAAGGAGTTTCAAATTTTGATAAAATACCTGTAATGCCGTGGGATACTTTCAAATACATATTGTTTAAATCGGCTGATGGCTTCAGCAGCCTTAAAGACTAATATATAACATCAAACGATGCACATCGCTGATTACTTGATACATTTAATTTCAATCTTTCCCTTTCTGTTCTCATTTCAGCTACCGTCATGCTTCGTGAAGCGAACTATAAAGAAATTAAGCTACATGCTGTAAAGCTATAGTTTGCGGTGTGATAAAATGCTAATGTTTTACACCGTGCTGCAAGTGGGAGAACGTTACGAGCAGACTGTCCCACAGAACAGAAGGAAACCCCTTCCGGACACGGCAGTAAGAAAAAGTGATGAGAATGTGCCTCACTATGGATGGAAAAATGGTTCGCAGCGCTGTGGAGCATTGTGCGAAGATTTTTTGTGTGTTTTTTGCTATCCAGTTGTAATCCATAGAAAGCGGCATACCGTACACCTCCGATAGAATAATAATTTTCTCCTCTGCCCAAGGCTTAGAAGGGTAGAAGGGAATCTCTTGGCCGTTTGTGAAAGAGGCAAACATCTAGAAACCTGGCGCGCAACAACAACTACACAAATCCATTTTCTATTTTACAGCTCCGAACGGAACAAAATCGTAACCGTATTCATGGCGAACGGCAAGTGGTGTTGGCAAGTGAAACATAAAAAATAAAATCGTGAACAGAAAAGTGCATGAAGATAGTGAATCAAAAAACGTGAACAAAAAATCTGTCTCACATCGTAGTAGCCCGCGGTGGAAAACCGTTTCCGCTTTTTCTACGGTCTGCTGGAATTAAAGCAACCCGGGAGAAGCTCGAGCTGCTAACGCACAAAAAATACCCTCCCAAATAATAAAACGAAAAGCAGAGGGCGGACAGAAAAATTGTGCCCCATCTGATGTCCCAAGCAAGGCTAAAACACAAAGAATGTCCCACCGCACTCCCACCCAATGCGGCGTGGCGAGCGAGGAAGAGGGAAAGCGCGAGAGAAGGAGTTAAAATCTAGTCACCAGTGAAACAATGATGACGCCAGTGCACGAGCCATACGGTCGCGGCCATATCGGCCCAGTTCATGGCCAGCGGGTCGCCACCGGGAAAGGCCGGCAGAGAAAATCCGCCTGCACCCGCAAAGGGTTGCCCGGTGCAGCGCAAACCGGTGCCATCTGAACCTTCGCCAACGAACTGAAACAACAAAACAACAGCAACAACAGCATCAAAAACGCAACAAAAAAAGAATTTAAAACAGCAACAAAAAATCAAATCCGACGGAAAAGAAAAGTCGTCACACTGTGTTTGTTAGTGTTTTTAGTGATTATTTCCCATCCGATTGTCCCTCCCCCTGTCGCGTTGGGTGGGGGTGTTGCTTGTGACGCCGCCGTCTCTGGTCCGGGTGTGTTGAGGCAGGCTCAAAAGTTTTCCTTTACCGTCGCCAAAACCAGCGAGAGCGAGCCACAGGCACAAAGGGAAAGAGTGTTCGAGCAATAGGTAGTTTTTTCCCGGGGTTTGTGTGTTTTCGTCGAGTGATTTTCGGTGCATTTCTGTGAGTGTTCACGCGTGTGTGTGTGTGTGTGTGTGTGTGTGTGCGCCCTATGTGTTTGCGAGTGAGGAAGTGAGTGTGAGCAGTGGTCCTTCAGATTTTTCTCAATTTCGTCAGTGGTATTACCGCGGTTGCGTTTGTTTTGCTCGTGGCGGAGCAGAAGTTTTCCGGTGCGCTTATACCTTTAACCGTTTCGGCAGTATTTGCATTCGCAATCCCGGATCCCGGTCATTTCGGTCGGTCGGTCGGTTGGTCGGTCGGTCTCGGGTGCATTCCCGGTAAAGACCGGTGGAATTATTCGTGTTAGAGTTTTCCGTGTGTTTTTTTTTGTCGTTGCTGTTGTTCTATGCTACGTTTTTCGCATCTGTGACTCCATTTTCATTTTCACTCGTCGCCCGACCCGTTTTGTTTGCATACCGTTCTCGAAAGGTCACCTCGTTCGGGCGAAATTGTGCGGCGTGTGACATTTTTCGGTGAAAGGCACTCGGTGGCACACGGAATTTGAGCCACACATTTTACGAGTATCATCATCATCACTGTGCGGCTCCAGTTCGCGAGCCCGCTTCTCCTGGTCGCGCCTCCATCCAAACCGACCCAGTACCGAACGGCCGGGGTGGGCAGTGGAAAATTTCGGGCAAAACTAGCTCGCCGTGTGCACCGGAGACGAAGGACGAAAACACATCATGGAGATTATTAAAATAACAGTTTTGCTGCTGTGGTCCGTCGCATCGAGCGTGCTAGGATTAGCGAAAGGTGAGTGTTTCAGCACTTTTTCCCTATTGTTCCATATTGTGCCTCCCCACCGGTTTGTGTGCTTGCGGCTTCCGGCTATTATTGGGGGATGAACTATGTTGCAGGGCCTTTTTTATTTCATACGGTTTAGTGTGCAGCGAAAGCGAAGTTCTTTCCGTTGTGCGCGCTCATTTAGCGAGATTTTTCTGGCGCCTTGAGGATGGAGGCCAGCTTATGCTATGTTCACACAAAATGGGAAACAAACTCCCCCACTCCGTCTTCACGGCGCCCCGCACTGTAGTGGCAAATAAAAAGCTGATGTTTTAATTGCTTCGGCATTCCAGCGCAGGGTGGAAATTTGAAATTTCGTAGGTATTTCATCAGTTGTTTTTGAATTTGTTGTAGAATTTTGTTTTGTGGTCTCTGGGTGAAGCTAGGGATTATGCTAGGGACACTTAAAGTGAGACGAAAAAACGTCAAAATAATTACTCTTTGAATTTTGGATCTTTTTCAGATATTTGAGGTCAGTTTTTGTCTCATCACTTAACACATGGCTGTCTTGACAGAGTAGCTACTATTATTCAAATGGTTTACCTTGTAGTTTTAATAGAAATACATTTGTATTAAAACTCGTACTACATTAATGACTGCATAATAATTGCAAAGGGCACACGTAGATGGAAATTGCAAAAGGGTGTTGAATGGAAGGTTTTTATTTGATTCAAAATCTAACATTCGTTTGGCAACATTCAAGACATCTCAGGTTAAACGGTGTGTTGTTTTCTACTATAATTACTTTGTAACTGTCATGAATGTAACCGAAAAGATAGCAATAGATAAAAGAGACCATAAAAAATGGAACATATGGAACTAACACTCTAAATAAAAAAAAGTCGTGATGAATTAAACAAAATGAACGTCACTTGCTATAACATTTGTTGTCAATGGTTTGACTATGTTGAAACTACTTTTTCAAGATTTTTAATCATTGTAGCGTATGCATTAAAAAAGCGACAAAATGCTTCTATTTTTCATGAGATTATCCTAGCCCCCAGTGGTCGGCCATCCAGTCAGTGGTCAATGTATACTTGTTGAAAACATATAGTCAAAATTTGGCGCCTCTATCACTTCATTTACATTAGCTATGGTCAAACCAGTGAAAGAACTCCGTTCTATGATTTGTTCGTACTCAGCTCAATCCCTGCCTGCTCAATGCGTGCCTAACAAAGTCGGTCATTGTGACACACTTCGTATTGGCCAAATACTATCGGGTAAATTTTTATAAGATTCTGGCACTTCTAGAGAAGGGAAAGTCCATCGAAAGAAACCTTGTTCTAGCCATAACAAGTTCCCGAGGAAGGTGTTTCTGCGGATCACAATCAGCGAAAAGGAGATGTCACGTCCCGTTTTCTTTTCGTCGGGGCTGGTGAGTGACCGGTGAGACTTATAGTACGAAGTGCCTCCCACAAGTTCATTATTTCATAAAAAAAATGATGAAGATGACGGCTTGGTGTTTTGGCCACGTCTAGCTTCGCCCCACTCCTCGAAGCGAGCGCTGGAAGAAATGGAGCAGTTGGGTATTCCGGAGGCGCTCAAGCATGCTAACCCTCCTGACGTGCCCCAGTTCTGTCCGATCGAGAATTTTGAGACAAATTTAACGAGGAGAATATATTCAAATAATTTCGTGGCCAAAACCGCGGATTAATTGATGAAAAAGGCTACCTTGGAACTGAAGATAATGCCAACAAATTTTCTTTTACACCTATGGCCAAAGACCCGGCCAACTGTCGCCAGGTGATCCGGAACGGAGGAGACATATTTTTGTGCAATAATAAACATAATATAGAAAAAAGTAATTTGGTTTGATAAATGATCTATTACCGTCTTTTTTACTCTCCGTTTGGAAAAAGTCTCTTTTACAATCCATACGTTATAGTTGGTTTAAACTTATGAATTGTATTGCCAATTCGATGTTTCTTTCGGAATATTTTAAAGACTTTGAACGAAATATTTGAAAAAGTGTCTTCAGGATGACTATTATTGAACAGTTACGATTCTCTTGAACGAATAACATTCTCAAATTGATCTGTTTCAAAGATATTACTTGTGGTTGGGACTGGGTCATAGCAAAAAGTTTTATTGGGCAACAAAATTCGCAAAAAAGACCTTTCATTGTTTCTTTGTTTTTGGAACGGTATATGGAAACTTTTTGTAGGTATAGTGGCTATCACTTTAACTACTTTCATTTATATTGAAAAATATCATTTCATCTATCCAATAATACCACTAAGACTTTGCCATCTCAGCTAGCAAAACAGTGTCATAAATCATTCGCAAGTTTGGTAACCGAACCATGTCTTCCCTTTTAATCGCTTAAATAAATTGTCCGTACAACGCCGGCAAATCTGTCAGCAATAGTTCGTTCCCACTAGCGCGGGCGCGACCCGAAGTAAACGGCCCGGCCGAGATTTATCAGCCCTGTAATCGATAAACTTTTCGCAGATCGATCATCTTTCCCTAATGTGCACAATTTTACGGTCAATTAAGAGCGATTGCCGTTCGTTGCGGAGTTTTGGTGCGCTATGTTTCTTTGTGCCCCGGGGGGACCCGGGTGTATTGACACAGTGACGCGGTGGGAGCAGACGGGAAAGTGAGTCAAACACACGCACACCCCGGAGGAAGAAAAAAGGTGAACGAAACTTCCAACCGATCAACCCACAATCTGCGGGCCGCACACAGGGAGACATCAGGAATCGGGAGAGGAAATCGAAAAATCACTGCAAAGACCGCCAGCCAGATCGACGACAGGGGGAAACTAATAATATTTCCAATTTATCTGCTCCGCCCGTAGCACAGGAGCGTTTCGGTGGGTTTTTTGTTGGCTGTTGTGCGCCTTCGCTTGCTTCCCATGATGGCAGTATCATTTCCCGTATTTATGCTCTACCTTTCGTGGAGGTGTATCCGCATTCGATCCGGACGTGGATCGAAACTTTTTCCTGGTGGTCGCGAACGCCGTTACCGATGTTGTGTAGATCACATCGGCGACTGTCTCATTGCGCACCGAAAGCTCATAAAACCGAAAACCACGAGTTGGCTGGGCGCTGTATTTCCTGAAGGGCGTGATAAGAAAGAAATGCCTCACAACGGTAATCCTTCGGGGCGGTGCGTTGGAACGAACGAACGTTTACAGATTCGTATAAAAGTGTTATTATTATTAGCTTTATTATTATTGCTTCTCTCGTGGCAGCCCATTCCACCGGGGATCTGGGTTTGTGGCAGATGGTGCCGCAAACGTCGTGTCTCGTGTCTCGAATGAGTGGAATAAAAGCGAACTCTGTTACTCAATTCTAGATGATTCGCATTCGATTCCGTTGCATCGTGGAATAGCGCATTCACGATGCTAGAGGATTGTCTGAGCCTCGCGGTTAGGATGTTCCCGGATGCTCCATTGCGCCAAAAGCGACCATCTCAGGGTGAATTTCCTCGCAAAAAGAAAAGGAAATTTGCCCGTTCAAGCGCAATTCTCCCGGAACCACCGGGCGGGATGGGAAGAATGCTAGGATTTTGGGAACGATAACCCTGGTCTGGCGTTTTCTCGTGCCTGCGTCTCGTTTTCATTGAACAGATTTGCCGCTTCTCTCTCGTGCCGGTCTCCAAGTCTCCACAAAGGCTGTGTGGTTTTCTGCTTTTTCCTCCCCGTTCCGTGTGGAGAAAACAGGCACCGGACTCGGCTGCATTCTGCTGCGGAACGGCTCGTTTAAAGGACGTTGAATAGCATTCAGCGCGAGGCTGCACCATCGCTCGATGCATGCACGCCAGTTTGAGAACGTGGCAAAAGCCGGTGCAAACCCGCTCTCCAACCGAGCATACGTGCGAGCGAGACACGAGACGTATCCATTTCCTCGCGGAACATTCCCGCCCGAAGGCGCTGGGCCGAGCTCGGTAAAAGGGCGCTTTCTTCGCCGCGTACCCAAGACACGACCGTGGGGGCCGGGTGGCGAAACGCAAAACAGCGCAACTGGAATGCCCACAATTTGTCGGCCGTGTGGTCGACATTATCAAAACATGACAGTTATGTAGTGATTCGTACCGAATTCCGCACGGCGAGACGCCTGTTCCAGCCTGCAAATGCGCTTGGGTTTTTGGGTTCGATTTTTTGCCCTGCTTCGTGTGCTGCTGCTGCTGCTTGGTTTGCTTTTGCGCCGCATACCGGGTAGCAGCAGCAAGTGCAATTGTACGAGGGCTTGTTTGCGCTGGCACCCATGAGTGGTTCTCATTTGCGGCGTAGATCTCGATAGCGCACTGCAGCCATTTTTTGGGGCGGGCTGGAAATGTTGCTCCTGCTCGTTGAATGGATTATGAATGTTGATTTTTATCTGAGCTTTTTAGAAAGCTGCCTTTGGTGCCGATGCAGAATGCAATTCAGCGTGAGTTTTCTTTTCGTTGCGTTGTGTGAGTAAAACAAATAATAAAGCAAGCTTATTGATATTTTTAAAGGAAGCGTTTAAGTACAAACTGAACTTAACAGTGAAAGAGCAATATGATGATTTTTTGAATAATTTTTGCAGTGCCATGGTGGTGAAGATAACGTTTATAATAGTTGATATTAGATAGTGTTTCTTCAATTATAAGTAAAAATCCTTGACGTCACAAAATAAAACTTAATTCATCTAGAGCTGATCATCAATGAGAAACGCTTAATTAAATGTATTTAATCAAGTTGAAGCATAAGCAAACACTTTTACCCGGAATGTTATTCTTGAAAGATTACAGATTTTGATTTGTTGTTTGACTCGCTTGAATGAATATAAGAAATATACATAACAATGAATGCTCCACGTCAAGAATGTTTCGTTCGGGTATATCATTTTAAAATCGGAAAAGATTTGCTCCCAAAACTTTCACAACACTGATATCTTGATCATAGTTTGATTTGGATAGTATCTGAGCTAGGATATTGGAGCAAGGGCAACGTTTATGTTAATAAATGTTGAGGAAAAAAGCTGACACGATTGTCTTTTGCCGCAGTACCTAAAAAGCAGCATAATTAAAAAACTACAATATAAAAACCGTTTTTTAATACCTTCATCTTCATTATAAGCCTTGGTTTCTTCTATTATTTATTTTCCTTCTCTCCAATATATAACGATTTCTTTGCAATCGAACGTGCGTATGTTTCAACAGAGATTCGTTAAAGATCTAAAGAAAATTACATAATGTTTTGACAGAGTCACTGAAGAATCCGAAAATATGTGACAAACACTCATAAGTTAGATGGAAAACGGTATGGGTAACTATCAATAATAATAATCTGTCTTTATGACTAAAGCTGTGTCTTTTTACCTAATGATAAATTATCAAATCATGAGTTGCTTCTAAAACATAATCTAGCAGAGGATAAACAATGAGCTCATTGAAATGAAATTTATGGTTTTCAACAAACACATTCAAAAGGAATTAAAATTACGAAGCAATGGCATCTATGAAAATATTTGTCTTGCAAAAGATAAGGAAAAAATAGACAAACAAGATCTGCAGTTTCATTAATATTGTTAACACACGCTTACACTTTGAAAGTGTGAGACATTGCAATATTTCTCAAACTATGTACTGATATAACTATGTACAAACTAAGCTAAACTAAGCAAACTAACTAAGATATGTTTAAATTCATAAAAACACATTTTGAACATTATTGGAAAAAATATAGTAAATAAAGTACAGACTATTTTATATACCTATACTGTGAATTTGACAATTCGTAATAATTCAATGCTGATTGGAAATAAACAAAAATCTAAATAAAATTATCCACACTTGTTGTAGCGATAGTTCTTTCGTTTAAAATAAGCTGCTGCTTAAGGCCAAACCGTTCATTACCGTTACTAGGCGAGAAATTCCAGCGTTAACAGCAACGCTGATTGCACCCTGCATATAAAGTGAACCGTAAATGAAACCTCAAATGTGAAGCATTTTCCAATTTCGCAGCGCATGCAAAATTCAAACAAAGTATTCCCAGGAATTTCTTCCCATGCGCTGGCACACGTTCCGCCCGGGGTTTTAGGTTGCGTCAGAGACACCTTCCGTGCCGTCTGCCGCCGGTTGTCTTACGGCCCGCAGTGTGCATTATGAACTGTTAAGAGTGGAAATTAACACCCAACCCCCAAAACAGTGCCGATCGTGCGTGTGCCAACAAGTACCTGTTCAATTATTCCACATCAATATTGCAGCCACCGTGCTTCGACCGTGCTAACTCATGCTCACGGGGAAATAATAAAATATAAAATTTCCCTATTTCCCCTGCCTCGGGCCCCACCGACCAACGGCCGGATCGGTCGTGTTTAGTGGCGGTGACAGGGAGGATGGTAATGACGCCATTACTATGACGCGCAGACGTGCGCGAGTAGAAAATCACGAGCCCGAGCGTTGATCCGTAAGCGTGCGGCGGGCGAGCGTTAATTTGTGGCACGTTTCTGCGCCTCGGCCTCGGCCTCGAACCTCGCATTGGTACGCATGGCACGCGCTCATGGCCGCGTGGTACCGAGCATGCCGCGGCCGGAAACATGCCACCCGGTGGAAACTCGCATTCCCAGGGAACAAGGCGTGGCGTACGTAGCATTCGTGGCATTGGTACACGGGTTTCGCTCGCAGCCGAAATGTTTGCCGCGCTCGCTGGAACATTCATATTGGGATGCGGAATGCTGTGAGTTGCGAGAGAAAGAGAGACGAGTGCGGTGCGGGCAGTGCCCCATTTTCACACCTCCCGTCCCGCTTATAAAACCGAGCGCGGGATGGAACAATTCTTCGAAATTACTTCATTTCCCGGCATGCAGCAGCAGAGCGCCCATAAAATACCATTAATATGTAATGAAGTGAATCATTCATAATTTACCTCTATCTCATGCCTTCTCGCGAAAACTTCTCGCGGCTGCACCTGCACCTGTCCCGCGCACTGGTTGCTTACCCTGCCCCCCGAACGGTCGATCTTGGTGCGGATGGTTCCTTCGTCGCGAGAGGGATCGGCAGATACAGATAAGGAAATCGGAACGCACACGCTCCAGGTGACGAAGGCTGGGTGTTTTTTTCACCTCACACAAAGCGACAAAAGTACGCCCGAAAGTTACACGAACCGAGGCAGCTGAAAATTGTATTTATTCAAACAAACAAAAAAAAAAGAAGGCACGCCGAAGAAAGCGGAGCATTCGAGCAGGAAACTTTTCCCCACATCCGAGCAGCTTCGATCACTTTCGTGAAAGGTGCGTTTTCGGTTTGTTTTGTTTTTCGCTCTCGTTCACTGTTGCTTGCTTTATGCCGTGGGAGCATCACTTTTTATCACCTGTGTTAACTCTAGACAGCGCGCCAAACACTGAACACACCGCCTTCGCTCGGTTATAATGCTCTTGTTTTTCACGAGCCCATTTTTTTTCGACCCCAGGCCTGGATATGGAGACCGCGGATGGGAAAGGAAAGTTCGGAAATGATGCTCGCGTTTTTTTTCTCTTTGCTTTCTTGGACTCACTGGAGAAAAAGCGATAAAAAGCATGTCCCTATCGGCTCACGCTTTCACTCCCAGTGCACCACAGTAAGCGGTTTTTTATGACTCGATTTCCATCACCGATGACGCTCCGGTGGTGTTCGTAAAATGGGAACATCAGCTGAGGCTCTTAAGGACGAGCAAGGAGTGGGCAGCTGCTTTATGTGCGCGAGCTTTATTCGTTCATTGCGGCGAGTGGAAAATTGTCCATTCTCTTCCATGCGCCTCGAGAGGTGCTAAGGTTCATCAATTTTTCTTGGGCACTATTGAACGGTAAGGGCGAGATGGAACACCGGTATTGGTGTATTTATTGGTGAAATATCGTGAGCATGGCCCAATTCTTTATGAAGTAAGCTTACATAAAACGGTATACACCATCCAATTGAATGAGGTTGATTGGACTTGAATGAAGTCGATGTCTTAGTTTGTCTATGGGAACCAGTTTGTCCATGGGAACCAGTGTACATACACAAGTAACTGTATGTTAACAACAGATAAAAAATATTGAAGACAATTTTAACTTTGACATTTGTATTAATTCTATATATTAATTCGAATACATGATGATATAAAATTGCATGCATTGCAAACGCAACGCTTAACCAGCCAACGCAGAGCCAACGCAGAGCCGCAGAGTTTTTTAGTGTTTTATTTTACACTAGATAAACGAGAAAGAGACGTTAAAAAATGGTACGTTGGCAGCCGGCAGCCGGCTCAAGCTGGAAAAGAAAGCCTCGTCCGCGGTCCTGTCTCGCAGCCTCCTCTCACATGCTGACACAACACGAACCAACGAATAACGACGCCCTCTATTGACAAATGTCAACATTAACGCCACCGCCAATAACCCGATCTTGGATGATCGCGCGGCCACTTTCTCGTACAAAGTAACAGTATAGCTCACTAGAAATTGTTGATATCGTTCAACATTTTGATCAATATGCCAGTTGTGCTATACCATTCTTGCTAATTGAATGTAAACATCTGTGGTGGTGTGATGTGTATACATAATAATAATTGTATGAATTGGTATGCAGAATAATAGAGTACATAGTATAAATCGCAATAACATTAAATTAAAACATAAATTTTCACCTTATTTTGCTCGAACAGGACATCAATTCTTCGTTATTAATTTTTTAGCTATTTTTGTTGTTGTTTAAATAGGTTTATTTAAATTTATTGCTAAGGAATTTTATCCCTATTATGCGGTGTAGGAATAGAAAATAGTACATGGAAATAGCTTCTTTAAAGATACATTTCAAATATACTTTTTTTCATCGAAAAGGTATGCAGTGAGTTTCGCTCGATCGTTCACAAAACCGGGCCAAAAAGGCTGTATAATCAATATTCATTTGCGCTTCTACTATTCCAGAAGGATTTCGATGATAAATATAGACAAGGCGCTAGCATAAAATAAAGCACAACAAATTGACCCCCAGCCAGTGAAGAGGGGGCCCATTGCCCAGCCGTCTAGCCAAAGTGCATTCAATCCCGACCCAGCGAACCGTTCGGCAATGAGCTTGATGAATACCAATCGCTTGGAGAACAATTTTTCTTTCCCCCCTCCGGAACGCTCGAGCGCTGCCACTCCTGTGCGCCGTCCGATTCGTTCGAATCGGATCAAAAGCTTCGTGGGATTTGTAGCCAGCACGCGGCAAAGCGAACGGAACGAAACGAAAAGCACATGCACACACATTTACAGATGTGAGCAGCCAGCGTGAGGCCAGTGACATCGGACACCGAAGGGAGGCGGTGGTGGGAAAAAGTTGGTCGATAATTTATCAGTTGCCCATCGGAGCGATTTTCGTTGTTTCTGTTATGCTCAGCAGCCAAACGGTCGGTTATCGGAAGAAAAAGAGACGCAAAAAACAAAAAATCGGTGACAGCTCAAACGAATGGAAAACTATTGCAGTTCAGCGCCCCGTGGCACGGTCGCTGGCTCTTATTTCTCTGCCCCAAACAGGATTGCACCTTTTTTTTGTTGCTCTCTTCACTATAAATTCCCTATCCGTCAGTTGGCGTGGAAGCTGGTGGAATGTATTCATGATTTTGGTTTAGAATTCTGTGAAAATAAAACAACAAAGGCACACACAACTTTCTCTCTCTCTCTCTCTCTCGCGGCTCTAGCATGCACCCACAGATACAGACGAAATTTGCATTTTGCGCATCACATGATGAATTGTTCCACGATAGTCTAATTTGAATTTGCAAATTCCAACTCGATGGAGTGTTGTGTGCGAATCACCCGAAATCCAACCACCGGGGAATGTCAATCGTTTTCGGCACTTGAGAAAAACAAAGCCCCGCCAAACAGAAAATAAACACTTTTCAATATTTTATTTATGAGCCTGAAAACGTGAAAACGATTTGGCAATCGCTGTGGCTTGCTTATGCCACCGGGGAGTCCAAAAAGGAAACGCTACAAGCCAAAATATGCTTGTGTGTGTGTGCAGCGATTGGCGAACGAGGTGCGTTGTAAAGCGATTTATCGATTGTTCAACAGGCATCAATCCAGGTGGTTGCATTTCTCAATGCCAAATGAATGATTTTTCGCGAGCACAACTCACTCTCCCCCGGGGTGGGAGTTTTCATTGCCCTGCCTGAGGGGTGGGAAAGCCATGCCATTAGCGAAGAGCCACGAGCACGTTTCACGTCTGCAGTTTGGTTGCATTTCCATGGACTTTCAATCCAGCTCATTGATGGACGCTTTCTCTTGTGCCGCTCGTCTTGACTTTTCCTTCGAGGTCAGGAGATGCATTGCTGCAGCTGCAAGCATGGGCTCTCTCTCCAGTACGGGGCTGGCGCTTTCTGTCGGGTGATTTATCATGTATTTGGAGCACCGATTTCTATTTATCAAGCTCGATAAAAATTGATCCTTTTTGACGAAAAAAAAGGAAAACCCATACCGGTGGCGGATGGGGCGAAAACGAAAATAAAAAATGGAAAACCCACTCTCAGTTATTGGTGCTTTCCACGCTCTTCTCGGAACGGCGCGCAAAACCACCGTCAGCCCTCTTTCTATTCCAGGGGCCAATCCGGGCTGGAACGCTTTTCAACGCAGCGCGAGCGTCCGTGAAGTGCTGGATTTGGAAGCGAAGGGCGTCGGAAAAAAAGCTTTGCGAAGCCCCCCCCCCCTCCGTGACGGACGCGGTGTATGGGATGGGCGGAACGCGTTCGGCGGTGGCTTCGTGCCCGAGCTTCATTCACTTTCAGTACACTTCACATTCGTTGCACTCAATTTCCACCGGCGTGGTGTGGTGGGTTGTAGTTTTTTTTTCTTCATCTTCTGCACTTCCCTTCATTTTACCCGTGAAAGGATCTTGAAGACAAGTTCGCTCAAAACCAATAATGAAAAACTGGACCGGAGACCCGGCGAAAAGGCGAAGAAACCACGGGTTTCAACAAAGTTCTTTTAAGCTCGCACGCTGTTTTCTGGAGCTTTGCGTTTGTATTCCGTGCCCGTGGCCACGTCTGTCTGACCGGACGGAGAATGGCGGGAACCGAACGAAAAACGAACTCCCGTGGGAGGGCCGGGATTTTGATGCACCCACTCTTCATTTCGTCGAAGCTAGTTTCTTTTTCCGTTCGCCTTAAGAAGCCTTGGGCACCGTTGGAATGTAAGGGCCTTATTTTGATCCGTTTTCGTTCGTTTTGGTGGATAGCGTGGATAAGGGCAAAGTTTGGTCGAACCGAACGGACGAGAATTGCACAAAAAACACACACACAGTTCTCGCTGAGACTTTGCGACTTTGTCTTTATGGTGAGGTTGATACTAGTTTCGTTTCTTTTCTGCTGGCTGACGGTTCGCAAAGAACCTCCGGAGCAGTGTTCCCCGATGGTCGTGCAAAAGCTGCACTGCGATACTGCGAAAAGCGAATCGAGCGAATGATTTCCTCCCGGGGTGAAATGTAGTCCGGCACTAGAACTCCCGTAGCTTTATTGCTTTTGCTTCGTGGCGAACTAAACTCCTGCCTGCACTCGTTTATGCTGCTCTCACTGGCCAGAAGTTCACCCTCGGTTTTGTTGTTCTCCCGCTCAGTCGGCTTTTGATCGTGATGAAGCTCCCCGGAGCGTAGATCACCGGGTCACGCAGAAGGTGAACAAAGGAGACCGATATCAGATGTGGCTCCGACAGTTCCGCAGCCAAAGCAGCCAGCACACGGACATCGAACACGGGAACGGTATCGGCATTGGATTTATAAGCTGGCCTGCCAAATTCGATTCGCTTGCGCTTCGGAATGCTCGGTTAGCCACGAGCATTATTTACCTTGATCGGGTTTCGGGTCAAAGTCGGGGCCGGCCGACTCGGGATGGGTCAAATGGCGAAAGAACGGGCAAAACACACATTTTTCGTCCGCTTCTTATCATCGTGCCTGTGTGTCGAATCCACGACTTATTGGATTTGTCCGTGTCGGTGTGTGCTTTTCTCAGTTCCGTTGCTCACCGGTCACCATTTTCCGCAGCGCGCTCGATGCTTTTAGCAGTGATTGATTTTTTTTCCAATGTCGCTTTGATCAGTTTACGAAAGATTGAAGAAAGCTCGCTACTTGACAGTAAGCTTAGCCAATGTACCAATGATGATGATATGCTCTGAGGAGAAATCGAACTAAGTGAGCTTTGCTTTAAAATATATTTAAACAATGATTTCGGGATGTTTTGAACTTTGATAGAATTGTTTTTCAATGAAACGTTTGTTTAATAAATTCTCATTATGCACGTACATATTTGTTTTATTCTCTCTTGAAATCTAATCGGCTTCAAATATCATGTTGTTTTCTTTTCGATTCAAATGATTTAAGACCAGCTGATTTCTTTAATGGAGCTAAGTATGAATTTGGAGGCATAAGGTAGGACAAGACCATTTCCATTTCTTGCCATGTTATGGTGCATCATATTAGTTTTGTATTGTATCATATTAGATGATGTTTATACTTGAGAGTCTAATTCGTCATCAACCAGTTAAATCGAGCAGTGTAAGCCAAGGAATTTTCACCGGTTATGTTTGCGTTTTGTGTTAGTGTTAGTGGGGTTGCCCGACGCGCGGATGATTTTAAATGTTTCCCTTCTGTAACCGTCATCGGGGCAGACGTACGCGTCTTTTTTTTGTAAGCTCCAGGAGCGAAATAAACCTTGTAATTGTTTAGTCGAACAACGATTGTGGTCCTACTTTCATACTTGCGCGATCAGAGGATATAGAATTTATAGTGCGAAAGATAAGCATCTGAGACAATTTTTGTGAATTGTCGATTTTTTCAAGATATCTATATAATATATTTAATGCAAAATTAATATATACAATTATGAACCAAGAGCTAAGACGAACGTACATTGAAACTAAGCTTAAAAATCACGTTTAAAAATAGCTTAGAAATGAGAAACTGACAGTGATTGGAGTTTAGTTTAAACAGAATTACTTTTGCTCGGTTTTCCTGCCTTAATTTTCACAAAAGCCGGTTCTTTGTGTAGATCACCATAGGCGAATAGTCGCTTTTTGTTTAGGAACCAGAGTTTAGGAAGCAATATCCAGCACAGATTTCTTGGATTTCCCAGAGCTCTCGTATGGGGTGGATGTCAATTACACAAACCGGGTCACCTCTAAAGTGGACATAGATTCAAAAGGATTAGGTATTAGGAATTGAACTTCTTTTCGGGTTCCACCTTGTGCGTCTAGATTTTAAAATATTGAAAAGTACAATTTTAACTCTTACTAGACTTATTTTCCCACTTTTACCAAATAGTAACTCTTTGATACAGGGAGATTATCCAATTGGGATTATGGTACCAGAATGAAAAACGGACCGCCTCGGGGTAACTTAAAAGCATCCAACTATTTAACTATTTAAAATATTTAAAAGCTGGAAACTCGCTAAAATATAAATTGCAGTACAAAACTTAGTTTGTATGTCCTTGTTATAAATGCAGATTCTTCAATGTCATTTTTGCGACACACACACGCACGCCCAACCAATATTTGATTTTTTAGTATATAATTCGTTTTACTTTTTTGCGAAACAAAACGTGAAATTGAATACCTTCAAACGCAACCCAACGAGACAACCGCCGCCGGAAACCGTTCACTGACCCGCTCGGGCGGATGTCGAGTCGGCTGGCTTTGATGCGCACCCGGTTCTAATCGTCCTTGACAATGGCCTGGTCGGCTTCATCCAATTACTGAAGTGGCAAACATTAGGTCATCCATGCTGCACAACCATCACACGCCATTAACAAAACGTAATCCAAGCGCCCGCCGTCGTCGTCGTCATCGGCGGACCCCATCGGACGCTTTGATGGTGCGGGTAAACGAATACAAAGAGCATCCCTGTGCAAACGCCGAGTTCTCTCGAGCTAGACCTATTTGCCGTTTCATGCTGGGCTCGCTTCCTGACTCGCTCTCTATGCGATCTCACCCCCGCAAATCGAACGGTACGGCAACCGGGCACGTAAAACAAAGCAAGAGGAGAGTTCAGCAATAAAAAAAACAACAAATACACCAAAGACAGCAAAACAGTGTACGCAATGTGGAGCTATGCAGGATCGGTTCGACGGACGCTGGGCTCGGTGTGTGATGATGCCATTTCAGATCTCGTGCTTGGTAGCGTGCGGGACGAGCGCGGGAACTTCCGGTGCTGGAACAAGTAGCTCTCGGGCGCTCTGTAAATGGCTCTCTTTGGCCGTGGATAGAATTCTCAAAGGATATTCCCCGTCCCCGGCGGTTTCGGACGAGCAGCTGCTACTCGGACACGAGCATCCAAGCGACTTCCGCTGGCACTGGCGGTGAATGTTTTTCGGTGATCCCTTGCCCTGGCAGCCGAAATCGCCCCTCCCACCGGGCTCATTGTAAGTCCAACTGGTTGGAAAATGTTTCACTCATTCGCAGCCACTCGAGTTTGCTGCTATCGTGTGACAGTGTGCGAGCGGTGTTTGCATTCGTCTACGGTGTTGCTCACACTGCAGCACACGCTCTGCTGGTGGAAGGAAGACAGGAAACTGAAACAAAGTATTAAAAATCACAAACCACCAGGCGTCTCCATCGCGTCCACTTGAAGTGAGTTTTATTGCTTGATATAATTATTAACCCAGATTAAACCATGTTTTTCAACAACGCAGTTAATAGTTCCGCCACACCCAATCAGTTCGCACGTGCACACTAGCGACCTATCCGTGTGACCATGTTTGCGTCGTTTAACTTTTAAAGCTGCCTGGCTTACATCCTGGATGCTTTCCACCCCGGTGCCTTTCAAGGACCAGAAGCGAAGCGAATCGCCGCTCTCCCTCTGAGTGTCGGCTGGGGATCGTTATCATGGCGGTAAAATGTGCTACTAGAAGCGTAGAAACTTTGCTAACCACATTACCTTACTATTTGCTCGTACTCTCGTCCACTGTACCCAACCATTCGTCCCCGGTTCTGGCCGCGGCCATCTGTAGCATTTTCTCACTAAACATGAGATCGGTTCCCACGCGCTTCCCAGCCCGGAACCGGTTGGCCCCTCGTGCGTCGATTGGCCGTGTCTGTGATTAAACGCAAACCTGCTCGGGCAAACTTTGACACTTGACGTGACCGCCCGTGTTTGGCGGATGATGCAAATGCTTCCTGCGCTGTCGGAAACTGTAATTATGCCCCGTGCGAGACGGGCCCGGGTCCCGATACGACGAACTTTTCCCCAGCACATCCATCGATCCGGAGGAATCAAATAATGTGCTGCTAATGGAACGTTGTGAGGTGATGTGAGCGAAGAGGAACGAATAAAAATTCGGTTCGAGAATTTCAATAATCGATGAGGTGCTGTTCGAGCAACAGCACGTTCCAGGAGCGCTTCAGCGTGCGACTATTCTATCGATTTCGCTTCATCTGAATCATTTAACATTTCCTGAGTCCCTGATAGTACTTACCCATCCGGGGTCGGGTGCTTTTCGCAGGAAAAGCGTATCAAACTGCTACGTAAATACCCATTCCAAGCGTTCCGATCGCTTTCACAGATGTTTCGCCGCAAACCGAAAGAAAAATCATACCTCCATAATCGAGTGAAGGAAAGCGTTTTGCGTAGCGCTCGATGCTCTTGGGACAACACGACTCACACACATTCAAACACACACACTCACAGACACACACATCCGATTGCGTAGCCGTTCCCGCATGAGAATGTTTCGGGCGCCGCCGCCTGGGAAATCAGGCTAAAACAAAGAGTTCAATAAATGCTCATAATGGGTTTCGCATTATCGGGGAAGATAGTTTCCGTTGGCTGGCGCACGGTCTGACGTTGTTCGATAATTATGATGTAATTAGCAGAAACAATGTGGACGTGGCGGTGCGGCCCCGGATGGTTTCGAGCAGTTCGAGCGAGTTTTCACGTTCGCGTCGAGGCGCGCGCGAGGACACGGTATGGGTGAGGTTGTGCAAACGATTGAAACTGGTGCCCGTTGCCGTCAGAATGGTGTGAACCCCTGGGGAGCTTTCAAGATGATAGATATTCCGAGAAAACACTTCATCAATAGTGATTGCTTTACTGGCTTCGGTGCTAGTTGGCTGAATACCAATGGATTGATATTTATCAGGAAAAAATAATACCGATATTATTAAAATATTTTCATGCACGGTCAAAGTAACCGTAGCTTTAGACAGGAATGAGATTTTTGGCATATTTTCATACATTCTGTCACATTTCTTAAGTATGTCGAGCTCACTGGTACATTTGGCTTTCGATTTTTACGACGTATTTGAAACGACTAACATCACAAAAATGCAATTTTCCGGCAACTTTAGGTATTTTTTATATATCTTGCAAGTGTTGGATCAGCAATTGCTATGCATGGTTCGAAAGGTTATGTTTTCAGCATTATGTAGAAAATAAAAACCCGGGAACCGAAACAAGCTACCAAAACTGTACTAAAAATCGAAATATACGAAATTCATAAAGTGCCTAAAAAGTACATTAAACAAGTCAGAATGCATTTTAAAAATCGGTTAAAAATGTGCCTACATTATTGAAACTCGTTTGAACGATCCTGTATTTTTAATCGAATTTTAAAACGATAATTGCTTCGAAAAAAAAAGAGTTTTCGTAAGTAGGCGTATAGTTATTTTACAAGGAGCGATTTTGACGGTGGTGAAAAAAAATAATAATAGTGTGTGTAAAATTGTGGAAAATTCGTCACAGCCGTATATTGTTATTATCTACAACTTAGTAGAACACCATTTTCATCTATCTGTTCAAGTTTTCGTTGTATTGTCAAAAAACAGGTGGGCTTATAGTTATGTTACGGAGTGTAGTAGAGTTGTGTTTGACAGGAGTATTTGACTTTTTGGGTTAAGGCATATGAAGCTTTGGAATGCTCCAAAAACGTTTTAAACGATTTTGAAAGTTTATTACATCATTGAAAATAGTTACACTTGTTCAATTGCAACAATTTGTTTCAAATATTAAATTTTCTTGATTCATAGTGGTGAATAAAAAAAATATTTTCCAAATTTGTTGAAGTAGAAAATTTAATATTACAAATCTTAGGTTTGCACTCAAACTATATCCCTATTTAAGGAAACACGTCATTTATTCTACCCTTTGGTCTAAGCTATCTGGTGGTTACAGTAACAAATGATGTTTCGGGAACCCTTTTCAAGACACATTTAAATAGCATCGCATTCCATGTTTTTTTTTGCTGGTGAGTGCGGCGCTTCCGTAAATAACTAATGATGAAGCTCGCACCCACAGCCGTACACACATAACATAAACGCCCACATTAGCCCGGCGCTTGCGTCAGCAGCTGCGGTCGGTGAGTTAGGCAAAATAAATTAATTTAAATTATTTCCACGCCACCAGAAATCGTAAAACAAATAATCAGCAAAGAAGCCTCGCGATGCTGGCTGGCTGGCTGGAACCTCCCTGCCGAGCACGAACGCGCCATGTGTCTCCAAACGAAACGAAACGGCGCCGTGTTCGCTCGGCATCGCACCGCAGTGGGTACGAGCCGACGACGGCGCCGACGTTGGGCGTTTTTTCTTCTCCCTGTTTCAACCCCGGGGTAGCTACCCGGGGAGGTTGGGATTTTTTGCCACCATTACCACCCGAACGAACGGGCGGCGTTCGCTGGAAACCCGGCGAACGGGAAAATCCTTGTTTGATTAAGCTTTGTAAATATGTGCAAAATATGTTTCCCTGGGTGGCTTCATTGGATTTGTTGATGAGGAGAAAATTTAGCCACGAGTGTACGCGTCGCTTCCTCGTTCGGCAACGTGCGGGCGCGCGCGCGTTTGTGTGTGTGTGTGTGTGTGGGATGAGACCGCTGATGAGGTGAGGATTCTGGGGGAGGAGAGAATCATGGGGTGAACTGCGACATAACTCGATCTCCGCCATGGGATCCTTCGTGATTGGACCGCGGCCTCGGAAAGAATGAGGAAC
Organism: Anopheles dirus; assembly: GCA_000349145.1. Lineage (NCBI taxonomy): Eukaryota > Metazoa > Arthropoda > Insecta > Diptera > Culicidae > Anopheles > Anopheles dirus. The sequence goes on from KB673090.1 coordinate 5,281,757, forward strand.
CAAAGGCAGTTGCTGGGATGGGTGTTTTGTATGTGTGTGCGTGTGCAGATGGACGGAAACAAGTGAGTTCGTTTTTTATGAGTTGTTATCTCATCCATGATTACACCACCCGGCTGCCGGTGGATTATGAAAATGAAACACTTTACCATTATTGTGCGCTTTTCGTTCATCCACTCTGCTTCCTGGTTTGCGGGCGCTCAATTGAAACTGAAGCTTTCGGTGTCGGCGACCGTACCGCGTTGATCCGGTTAGTTGTCAGGAGGCCGTTTCTGACGAGTTTCGCGCGGTAATGCGCCGTTCGCGTCAAAACATGACGATCGTAATCTGGTGATGATTTATTTACTTTTAATTCCGGCTTTCATGTGGTGTACTCGTTCTTCTCAGCTGAAGGAGACCTCGAAGGACGCTGTTCAGCTAATGAAGCATAGGTGACCTTCCATGTGTTAATAATTCTGTTAATGCCAATACTCTTGCTGGTTTGTTTAAATGCATTGAAACACTTTATTTTAGTAGATTATTTTTGGGTTGGACATCATTTTCACTTTCGAAATTGAAACGTTGAGAGACATTTTGTTTTATTGAATAAAAAGCAAAATAATAAAAAAGTTTTAAACTCTTTTTCAACCTATATGTTGTCAAGTGTGTGTTTGTTACGAATTAACGTATTAGTGTAGCCCAATAACTAGCGTGTACTTAATTTCTGAGATACAAACAATGCTGCCTCATATCAAAATAATGTGTGTATATGATGTGTGTATTTTGCGTGAAATTTGGTTATGTGTTTGGCAAAAAAAAAATTAGATCAGCAAACAATGTGTTCAGCCATTTGTATTTAAAAAAAAATGTGTTTTTAATTATTCCTTCCACAAAACTATAATTCATCAACCTGAAACTGATTCAATGAAAACCGCAAGACGCTAATATATGCATTAATACGTTAACTCAATGTCTTGCCACATGGTTTCAAACCGCTTATCATCTCGGAACAATCTTCAGCCGCAAGCTGTTTCCATTACGGCGGCACTAATCGTTTATGCACCCGGCCGCAGAATCAGCATTCAAATTAAACATCAGCGTACCACGACATAAAACGTCTCACCGTCTGGACCAGGCCAGCTTGTAGCCGATTGCGTGCATGATAACACGGTTTTTTTCTTCTTCATGCTACATGTCTACATGTTTAAAGTGCTGGTTCGGTAATCGCCTCCCCCTTGCTTCTGTGGAGAGAAAATGGCCACGCTTCCTGGCTTTTGTGTGAGCGCGAGGAAGTACTTGTCTGTCGGTTTCCGAAACATGGCTCAAAATACAGCCTGTCTGTGGTTTACTGTGTTTTGGCCGTGCTTTAATGCGGATGGTGTGTATGTGTGTGTGCAGTATCAGGTGGCTTGAACAAGGCCTGTCATTGTACGATACACCAAAAGGTTCTTTCCACGGTCAGACTAGAACGATGTTTCACTGTTCATACCAGAATAATTATGAAACATCGCTTGAAATTTTTCTCGCTTAAGCTCTTTATTAAATGCATCGAAATTCCAGACAATCATCGTACAACTATGTCCTTGAATAGCATGACATTGAGGCGGGAAAAGGGGCTAGGGAAACTTTTAGCACAGTTAACCTCGAAGCTTTCATCACCATCGGGTTCCAACGAGAGGGTGTAGACGAAAAACCCTGCTAAAACACAACTAATAAATTGAATTACCACCTAACGGACCCGGACGGAAACTCAACAGATGCGAAAGAAGAGCAGTCGTTCCCGTCATTTCCCCTGTTCCATTCCCCGACCCTTCGCCAAGGACACATTTTCCACGTATGGTCGGACGTCTCGCCAGTCCGAGGGAGACTGTGACAAAAACTTACCGCACACCGACTCGCTGGCAACGACTCATAGAGAATGATTAGGTTCAATTTCCTCAATTTCCAAACCGGTAAGGATAATGGAAAACTTTTGCCCGGTGTTTCTGTTGCGAGCTTCACTTAATGCCTTTGGTTTGCCATCCGCAGTTTGCCCTCCTTCCCGCCTGGATCGAGGTGCCGCCGAGGTGAGCGGTAGATGAAAAGTCATTTCGATACTGCCGAAAGTCACGGACCGGGAGTAGACGGCAGTCATTCCGGCAAACTGCTGCACGAGCGCGCCGTCCCACTCCCGGTCTATTCCCTTCCCGGGGGAGCGAACAACGGGATCGGGCGAGGTTGGGCGGGGATACGCTTTCGCTGTGTCTCCGGCCGAATTCTGTACAAAGAACAATGAAAAGCGAACGAAAACGCTCCGGAAAAGTCATTTGAAGGCATTATTGAACGCGTTAAAGTTAAACTGCTAAACAGTGGAGCTTTTTCTTGTTGTGGGGTCGATAAAATCGTACCAGGTTACACTGAAACGTGTCGCAAGGATGAGTTTGGCTGTGTGTGTGTCTCTTTATCTGCCTCAAATATTTATTGTTCTTAAAAGTTTCAAGGAAATTTAAAAACATAAAAGGATAAAAAAATACATACATAGTGTAACTTTTGTCAATCTCTTGGTACTTGGCGTGACTTGAACATTTAATGCTTTCAATAGTACTTTTTTGATAATTTTTAAACAAATTTACTTTTAAATACATATTCTGAATGCCTTTGCAACAACGAAACCTGATCAGTTCCAATTTCTGGATCGGTGCTGCTTTTTGTTTATTTTTTTTCTAATGTTTTTTTTTTGTTTTTTAAATGATAGCACTAGAGTTCAGAAATACATCTCGTTGTCCTAATTCAATGATAACTTTATGAGTTTTGTTGCTTTTATCCGGATGCATATGAACCTGAGTAGACAGCACTTAATCATATAGACTAAATGTACGGAAAGATGTAGAAGTTCTTTGAACTTCCTTGAATACCTGGCTTATGTTGCTGCCTTTGAATACTAAACATGTATATGTAAATCCAAACAAAGACGACTGTTACATTTACACTCTATAATGGTTACCCTATCATACATTCTATACTGTTAATTTCAGCAATAAATAAATATACAATAAAAAAACATATAAATTAAGAAAAGTTGGGAAGTAGAGCAAGTCAATTGAGGCATTGAGATTTGTAATTTACATTAATGCACGTATTGTTAGTTGTTTAATCTCAACATTTCTGTAAGTATACCTTGTTGTCTCATTTGTTTTGTTTGTATTGACATTCGCATTGGACAGATTATTGATACGTTTAGGAATTTTGACTCATTTCTTCGCTTAAGAGTACTTTTCAAGAGTAGTCAAACTTTCAAGCCATTAAATCGAGGGATCTGTTATAAAAGTTCAGGAGCCAAACCAGCACAGCGTTATATTTAACATCTGTTAAATTCATCTGAGTGAAAAGACCGCAAACTTTTGAAGTTTCCTCAAATAAAGTTTGCAAATGACTTATGCATGACGAGTGCCAATTTCAATCTGACTTTTACTGCCGTGTACGCGGGGGTCTCTTATTCGCATAATACTTATCTTTAAATTAAGTACGTTATTCAACACTTTTGAGATATTCTCTACATATACTTCTCCACATGGATACAGATGTGTCACGTTCGCAATCGCTGTCAAGCGTATGAAAACCTAAGCACTTCACAACAAGTTTAACAAGAAGTGTTTGCAATATGATGGAATGAAAACATCCTTTGATGCTGCCGTCACACCCGCTGATGATAACAACATAAACTGCTTTCCAAAGCATCCGCCAGAAAAGAAAGCGCTGCGACTCACGTGCGTAATTAGCACCGAAAACGCACGACCCGCCGATAACCCCTTTTTCCCGCAGACGCATAAATTAATCCATATGCCAACGGGAGAGATTAACTTCCCCGGCGACGGGTCCCGGACAGGTAGAGACAGGCGGGCAAGTTATTTCCCCGTTTCGTCGGAGCTCACCTTTCCGGGGTCGTCTGCTGTTCAGCACCAGCGGGAACTGTTCGTGCCGAGAGCGGACCCGAACCGAAACCGGCTGTCGGCAAACATGTTTATTAAGCAAATCTACCATCTGAAATTAAATTGATAATAGGAAAACACAGGCCTAGGCTCTCCTTCCGGGGCACCGGTCCAGGTGAAGCACTCGCACTACCTGGAAGCAGATGAACTGAAGTGATGTGTGCGTGTGCCGGGTCAGGTATGCCGAAAACGGTGAATCGCAATCGGGTGTGATGTTTAGGGAAGAGATTTGTCACGTTACGTTCAGCGGTAGACCGTGTTAATTAGCTTCCCGAGCAGCCCCGTCGACAGTATCGACGACGATCTTCGAGCAGGTGAAGCGACGGGCACGATGACGGTGATGATGATGATGATGATGATGATGGGTGGTGTTAATTTAGGGTTGATGAGGTGAGCGATGAGCTGCAGCTGTGCGATACGCACGACATATCGTATGTTATGACAGCTTTGATAGTTTTTCCATTTGGCTCGCGTGTTTTTGCGCAGACCCTGGCGTGGGCGCTTATCGAAGTTCAGCTTTTACCGGGCAAAAAGCAACATGTGCAGGTTAAACACACGCGCGATAAGGAAGCTTCCGTGGGGCTGCTTCTAAACGTGGAGCACAAGGCACATTTTCCGGGACGAAAATTTCCAAGAACCTCGCTGAAGATGTCGGACGCGGGGGCTCGGGGGATCGAAATCGGCATAAATTATGTCTAATCTTCCCACTCATAGCTGTTAATCTCTTCATCAGCAATCCAACGCGGATCCATCCCGCTCCACCCACCCGCAGTTGGAAACTCGCAGCCACCCGAAAGCAATCTTATCCTCCGTAAAGCCGTCATCTTCACGCTGGTAAAAGACGCCAGCAAGGTGGAAAGATAAAACTTTTTCCAGCGCTTCCCCTGTCATTTCGTTTCGCTGCCACCAAATCAACAGCAGGGCAGATTTTACACGAGACCCTCTCCGCCGGTGGTGCGCCGCTGGGAGCTGGGGAAATTAGTGAATTGTTTGTGAAGTTATTGGCACGGCGATGGCAGACTGGGCCGGGCAAAAAAGATGGATGGTCACCCGCGACAAGGACGACGGCCATAGGAGACACGGAGAGGAGCTCAATTCAATGTCTTATCGGGCGACTGTTTGCCGGGGCCGAGAGTGTGCGCGTCCTTTTCTAAAAGGAGCGCGTAAATTATGCAAAGCACGGCGGCTTAATGCGATTATCCCCGGTACAGGTTGATTAATTCATAACAAACGCGGCACGCTGCCGTCGCCGTTCGGTGCGCTTCCGTGGAATCGTACAACGTCAATTGCAATTTTGCCAAAGCAAACACTCGGATGAGGTGTTTATTGCGATAGTAGTAATGTTTGAACTGTTTTCACGTTCTTCATTCATAAAAAAAAACAATATTGATTGTGCTAGGTCTGAACCGTAAGGATTCTCATTTGATATTCATGCAATAGAACTTCAACAGAGCTAGTTATATTATGCCTAATTTAGTTACAATGCTCATTAATAGTATTAAAAATAATTCGTTATGCTTATAATATGTTATGTTTATAATATGAAATGATAATCTGCGCAATTTATTTTCACGGTTATTTTGAATTTGGGGGTTTTGTAACAAATAATTTGGGCTTGAAGACATGTTGACTACGAATTAATAGACAGTCTTTTATAAATCAATAGAAAGCAATGTGGTTCAAAACCAAATAATAAGGTCAACCTGAAAATAATCAATTGTTAGGTTAGAACGAACCTAACGAAACCAAATAAATACCTACATTTTGTTTTGAGGTACGGTTAGGTTTGGCGATGACTTAACAATCGATAATTTCAGGTGTTGAGATCGCCGATTTCTCAATCGATCGTACAAATAAGGATTTTTTTCTCCATAATAATGAGAAAACAATGAAATTGACTTGGCAGAAAGCTGCGCAGAATGGACAAAATTTTATATTTTTGACAGATTTTAACTGACATAGAGTTGACATTTTTTTATAAAAAATCATTTTAATAATCAAATTTTTATTGATGAGTTGTTTGATTCGTCTTAAAATGTTATCCTTATTCAAAAGTTTTTGTTTATGAAATGGCTACTGCAATCTGTTTAGTGTTTCATGTTGAATGACGAAGTTGAACCGACGCTTCAAGCATGATTTCAGTTTGATTTATAATCATCACATAATAATCATTGAAACATTTCAAGAAATCTGACGAGCAAAATAGGCCTTGAACGTTTTTTCCGTCTTTCATCATCTTTCACTGCAATTTCATCTCACTTCTCAAAATATGTAAAGCGTCTGCAAATCTTTTCTAGTCATTTTATCAACTATTATCAATTTTTGTATGTCGCCGTTGGTATTGTTTACAAATTTTCACCTTTTTTTAGCAATAATCATTTAAAAAACAAAAAAGGTCACCTAAACATAAGCGAAAATAAAGCAGCAACAGCTTAAAACCTGAAAGAAACAATCGAAAGCAAACGAAACGAACAAAGCGAACAAATAACTTTACTCGCAAAAGTGAACAGCTTCCCTCAACGTTTTGCGCCAAACAATGGACTTCTTGCTGTTCATTTCTGTGCGGCATATGACACGCTTATCTGGCAGAGGCTTCTCCCGCCACACGCAGACGGATCCAGCCATTGTCTGACCCTCGTCTCGTGCGAATGGCAAACCATTCCGTGCAGACATGTGCCTCCACTTTTTTGCCCGCTTTCACTCATCATGCTCGATTTCAAAATCACCCTCACGCGCTCTCTCGCTCTTTCTTTCGCTCGGTATGATTGATGGTCTGGCGTGGTTTCAGATTTTGAGCACTCATTCAGTCAAACTCTGACAACCGTCCCAGGAAAAAAGCTCTATTTCTGGCCGGCCGACTAGGTGGATCAGCTTTCCCTAGCTGCACGAATACCAACCAACGGGGGAGGGGGAACTCAGGGAATTGAATGTTGGCACGGATGTGCGAATCCGGAAGAAGGTCAGCCAACTAATCAGTTTGTCAGAGGCCGCACGATGCTCGGCTCCACAGCATTCGAGCTTGTCTCTCGCGACAGGTTAGGTTTCGAGCCCCGGCAGCAGCAGAAGCATATTTCGATAGTTCCAGCCATTCTGCGGCCAGCAACCGCTCTCTATTAAACATTCACTCGCAGGCACTTTAAGCGCTGGCAACAGGAAATGCGTGCAATGGCGAGGAAAGTGGTTGATAAAAGTTGCGGCTGTGACAGATTTGCTAGCCCCGAAGACTCGAAAAACCGGAAACCGGAGGTGAACAGGGTTATGGGGTTCCGCTTTTTTCACCTGCACACGAGCGGCGCACACTTTCGGTAGCATTTTTATTTATTTCAATTTGCAATTGAGAATGGAAAAACAAGTCAGAAAAAGCACTCTTGTTTCATGTCAAACAGAGATTGATTTTTCATCTTCCAAACATTGACGGGCCTCACCGGTTCGGTTTGGCCACCGTTTTTCATCCTAGGCTGCCACCCGGAGACAATTCATACGTCAAATGTCATATTCATGAACTGGGCCACCGGTGACGCTCGGCGTTTCGATTGGCCCGACGCCAATCTGTTCCGTCCGGACCGTGCAAGCGACCGAGAAGCGGCCAACGCGGCCAACTCGAGCCAAAAACCGACCGTCCGTGGGAATGCCGGTGCTCCGGTGCTTCCCGACGAGCGGTGAGATCAAAGACAGGAAATTGTTTTGTCAAAATGACCCGACCCCGGTGGGGTCGGGTTTCATCACCCAAAGCCAATCCCGGAAGCGTCGCATATCGAGGGCGGAAAAAACCGGGTGCCAAATTGGGTTCGACCTGCTGGAAGGTTCTACCGAACCACAGGTTTTCGGTCCGGTTGCGCCACAAGCATGAAAGTAGTGCTTCGGTACATCCCTAAACGGACGGAATGGACACATTTTTCCTTCGGCGTACGAATATGCAGCACCACGCAACAACCAAAACTTCAACTCCACTCGTTCAGTGGGCCACTCCAGACCTGGCCACAGGCGGATGTTTTGGGAAGGAAGAAAGGAAGTATCTTTCGTTGTTTTTTTCCCCGCCCGGAGCACAAACACCAGAAGCCGTAGGGGACCCATTTGGGCCGCACGGCCGGAAACACGCACGCAAACTTTACATGAGCTTCGCTCGCTTCGTGCGGTCGTCGCCGGTGACTCCGGCGGAACTTCTTCAAAAAGGTTTTTCTGTTGTTGTTGCTGCTGCTGCTTTGCTTCTACCTACCTAAAACAAACATTCGGCTCCTTGTTGGCCGGCTCCCTCCCGCTACCACACGCTCATGACGAATGGCGTCATAAATATCCGGCCATTGCAGTAAACGTGTGTGTGTGTGGGTGCAGTGCTCGTGGTTCGGCGGAGGCAAACCAAATGCCCATCTTCCATGCCCGTTTGCGCGGTCGCTTGGTGGGTGGGGGAGGTCGTTATAGGGCGCCTGGTTACTTCGGCGCGCTTCCATTCTTTTTTTTCGGCGGTGGGTGGTAACGTGCGTCACCTTGATATGATAATTTATTCAACTGCTTCGTCTTCGGTTTTCTGGGTCCGGGTGCCCGAGATGATGGCGGTGGCCCCGGGCGCCATAGTTTATTTATGACAGCACATGGCCCAGAACATGGCCCGGTGTTCGTTCGTGCGCTTGTTTGCCATTTGCTTGGGTGAAGGTGTTCTCGGTGGAGTGTTTGTTGTACGTACGGGTTTCTTCTTCTTCTCCAGGACTTTCTTCAGGACACGAACCGGGCTTTCGTTTTTTTCTGTACAAAACGGCTGAAGGATATCGTTTTCCGAGTGGGAAACGGGCGGAATAATCGATGTCATTCGATGTCTCTGTTTGTTTGCGTTCCTTTTACTGTTTGACATGTCATGCTCGAGAGGGTGATGACTTTTATCCGTTTGTCTGATTAGCTTCTGTCAGCTCTCCTTTTTCCCACAGGCACAAACGCACACACAGGAGTAAGTTTGATACGGTAGAGTGAGCAGTAACACACACAAAAAAAACTCCTCAGAGAAACATGATCGAAGACGATCGAGACATTATTTGCGTAGGCAGAGAGACACGGCCTGATTGTATGATAAAAATGTTACCTTTTCCTTAAGCGGACGGCAATTGTGAAGGGTCTGCCTTGGAGCTGAGGGTCAAACTGGGACAATTCATCATCCTGACAAGCAGGATTTCCGTTTTTTGTTATTATTTGTTTTCCGTCTCTTGTCAATTTAATGTCGGACATGAAGGAGACTACAGGAACAACTTCTCGTAATCAGTACATCAATCAGCGATAATATGTAAAAAAGCTGTTTTTTATGATTCTTCTTCGCTTAACGACGACTAAGCACATAATGACTGCTGTAATTAACGTCAGCACACAGGCACAGCCTGCAGGGCACGGGTCTACCGGAAGTTCATTAGCCGATTTTGTCCAACCGAACAAATGACCCCAATCGGAGGTTTCGTCCGAAAGAAAGCAAGCTTGTTCTTCCTTTTTTCACATTTCCATTTTGCACTCATTCCGATCCAATTAATCTCGCCCCAGTGCGGGTGCGTTCATCAAAAATCATCATCTACCGCGGCGTTCTTAATTCTTAACAAGATCGGTGGCTCAAGCTGACGGAAAGAAAAGCTCCTCACACCGGTAAGCGGCGTCTATTGCATCAGAAAAGCCTGTTTCCCATCGTCGTCACCTTTTGCGGTGTGAAAGCTCACGCTGGCCCAGTCCAGGCCCAGGGTGTGTTTATCGTTTTCAATTAACTAAACAAGCTCCGCCGATGGGGAGGTGTGCGCAGAAAAAAATCCGGCATTCCCGGTTCTTTAGCACCAGGATGGTTCTCGAAAAGAAGCGAAAGAATAGAAAAAAACAGTTTCTTACGCGAAAAGTCTCGTTTTTTCGGCACGATGCTGCCCATAATGGTGTGGTCGATTGTTGAGATTGAGGCGTGCTTTACCCACACCAACACGGAACGAGGAGGGAGCAGTGTGAAAGAAAAGCAAGACAAATGGGCACGACACAGACCGCAACCACCTTCGAAAACCGGGCACGGAACCGGGCGGAAGATAAGAATGATGTCGGAGAAGAAAAAAAAGTGGAAAGTCGAATTCATTTTCAACCGCAGAAATTTCATCAACTCCAGCGCTGGCCTAAATGAATGGGACGGTAACGCGGTTTTCAACTAGCAGGGAGGGGAAAAAGAAGACGGAAAAAAGCTCCGAAGCACCCGGTAGTGGTTCGCTCCAACCGGATGGATGTAAGAAACGCAGCGTAATTCATTATTTACGTTAAATTGTGCTACTGAATAAATTAAAATACTCCCCATGAACGGTTTTTTTTTCTTCGTTGGACCGTTTGTTACACGGCGAAAATGGCGGTCCGCGCAACCCGACGACCGACGTACGTAAGCACGAAAATTGCAGCGCGAAGAAACGGGCCGAGAGAAACGGAACAAGCGGCCGTTTTCCAGCCCAAAATTGGGTTCCCTCGAAAGGTGCAGCTAGCTCCCCCGACCGGGCAAAACTTTTCCGCGCCCGACTTATGCTGCCGGTCGGCCGGTGGGTATGGTACGGTGAACGAAAGTGAATGATGAGATGATCGACCTCGGTTGTCCCGGACGGGGGGGGGGGGGGGGGGGGGCGTTCTTAACACGTTGCAGTTAGCCGCGGTAAAAGTGGAATACAGTTCACTCCGCCCAGGTCAAAGTTTTCGGAGCATGGGGGGGGGGGGGGGGGGGGGAAACGAAAGCTGGCCGAGGTGTGGAAAACTGCTGCTGCTTTGCATGAATTTTCGGTTTCATTTTTTGCTCTTCTTGATCTTTAAGTCGGTGGGAACTTATTTTCCCTCCTTTGGTTGATATTCTTCACTCTGTTTCCTTGGGCAGAAGAAGTTCCTTTTTTGTTCCTCCCGTACACAATACACTCTAGTTTCGCCTTTTCGCTAGCTGTAAGAAAACTCCTCCAGGGCGCAATATTGCGGCGTGGAAAGTACGACGCGAAATTGAGTGCAGGAAGTGTGGTTTTAATAAGGGGATAATTTTCGTTGGATTCGGCTGGCATTCGTTTGCTTGCACGGTGGCGTTGCTCAGTACGCGAATGACGGTTTGCGTCGACAATAGTTCGTGGTCTCCAGCGTTGTCCAGCGTTTCACGTTCGACAGGCTAAGCTGCATCAAAGGTCGTTCCCGGTTAGTGGTGCAATCGAGCGTCGGTGGAATGTTAGCCCGATGGAGGGATTACTGAGCGAATAGTTTCAAGATGATGAAAAACACTTTAGCTAGATTGAATCCCTAGCTATTCATTATGGGAAATGAGTAAGTCTAGGAATGCGCATTAGGCTATATGCAATTTTTATGCAATGATGAATGATAGCTGAAGAGAAAACCAATCTTTTATGCGCAATATCAGTTTTTCATCTGAAATCAAACAAAAAACTATGCTACTATGCATACGTAATGAATTTCTTATAAAACGGAATGTTTATCATATTGACCCATTTTATAGATTGTTTTTTAAATAAAACAGTTGTACAATTCTTTATTTCATATCCTTATATTCTACTTCATTACCAGTAATAGTATGTGTATGATTTCAGTCGCGTTATAGCTCCAATGTGATTTTTAACCATGTTTTTTGAATTTTTATCTTTGAGTTTTAATATAAGGTTCGCTCTTTACAGGCAGAAAAAAACATTAATATATGAACGTACCAGAACTAGATCGATATAAACAATCATAAGAAAGACAATAGTGAAACAAACCATCCTTGATCCTCCCACGAAAAAAACACACTAAAACTAACAAGAAAAACACAAATAAGATAATGAAACCACCAAGCATGAATCGATCATAAAACACGTAGATCCAGATACGCAAGAGGAATCGTGTTTTGAACATGAAACGAAAACAGCAAACTTGATATTTAGTTTGATAATAATATTATACCAAATACCATTTGAGCGTGTCCATATCCATATTTAATGGACCGTCCACAGACGTAACAAGGTCCACGTATCTAATAAATACTCTCATGATCTGTATCCTCTTCATCCCATTTATGCTTTTTAGTGTCGGTCTCAACAGCTCCTCAAAAGAGGGACAGGGAAGATTCAAGCAATTTTCATTAATTCTCTCAAAAGTGTACTTTAGTTTGGGTTCGCTTAGTTTCTCAGCCAAGTATTCAAATAGTTTATCAAAATTTATATCACTCTTAAGTTTCACTGAACATAGTTTCCTTCATAGAAACTAGTCGCACTTGCTAAAAATATCCTCACAGTTACCTTTCTGCTTCAAAAGATTCTATCGATTTTCTCAACCCACTAAGGCAGGGAAAGAAACTCGCCGAATGTCCTGGCAGAATATATTTTGCCCTCGTTTGCGAATTCATGGAATCTGTACACTTAATTATCATAAAACAAGAAACATTACTCGTGCCATAAAAGTAATAAAATCGTACTTTATGTTGCACCGTACGATTGCTTCCTCTGTGCGTCGGAGGATGCTTCTTAGACGGGAACGGTTGTCCGCTCGGTCTCTGCTTCCTGCTTCCGTGGGCTCCATCTAGGCGAGCAGGCATCGCGGCTGGTAAGAAACAGCTAGGCTATGCCGAGCGACCGGGGGGGATCTTTTTTATATTCCAAAAGGTACGAATGGAGAGCCAACCATTTACCACCTCTGCCACTCGGCACCTTCTGCATTCCCTTTATCGTCACGTACCACACGCAGCTGCATCGTACCGGGGAGCGAGAATGGAAAGTTTTGACCACCGGTTGAGCGGTGCAAGCCTCCGTGCTCCGAACGGGCCAAACGAAAAGCACCGGGAGGTAAACGGGCCAGTTTCCGGCCGTTTCTGTGCATTTCCCCGATAAGGCGCGAGTTCCGACGGGAGTCTTTTTCGCCAGTGGCCTACATTCCCTTGCGGAACAGTTTTTGAACGCTGAAGCGCATTCGTGATGCGACCGAAAAATACCTTTGGCCAAAAACCCCTACACAACAGCGCACCGGTTATAAATAATCCATTTTTATTTCGGATTCTGTGGATTCCGTGTACAACGAAGGCGAGCATGTGAGCACGGTTTTCGCTTCGGTTGCGGTGGAATTCATTCCCTGTTTTAGAAAGAATACGGACACGGAAAGAAAACGGATGCAAATGTTGGTGAATTTTTGCTTGATCGCTCGTATGGTTATCGATCGCATACCGGTCCGTTCGGTTGGAATGCTAACGAGCGTTTCGGGTGGAAATGTCTCAAACGAAATGGGACTGGCTCGCGAAGATATGACATTCCTGACACCAGGGAACGTCTAGAAGTGTGATCTTGTATAAATGTGACCAACATTCTACAAGATTCTTGTACACAGTATTCGGGCTTAGAGACTAGCTTTTCATAGGTGCAAAAAATATTTTGAAACTTTGTTTTTTGTTTATTTCCACGGTTTAATTTATCAACCATTAATTGATATTTTTTAAAGGGTCTTACTACTATGATATTAAATTCGTTCATTTTTGAATAAAAAATAACAACGATGGAGCTCTACAATAACGCTATAGCCGTTTTGTTTTTGGATTCATCTACAGCTTTACAGCATGGTACAATGAATATTTCAATTGACTCAATAAATCAAGTAGAGGAACAGATCGAATACATTTTAAATCAGTTACATTCTATATTAAAACAGGAGGAGTTATTTTATTCTGCATTAAAAAGGCAAGAAGTATGAATTTCTGTGTAATAAAGTAATGTCATAGCACTATAATGCAGGAACATACTATAGAAAACATGTAAGCTACAGTAGTACGATACAGTAGTAAACGTATACACTGAAAATAAATTTAAACAGAACCAAAACATATTTTTTTATACTATATTGTCTTCAACACTTAGTGCATTGTTTTCAATATAGCTGTAACGCTGTCAGTTGAACCTTTAAATGACATTCAAAAAATGACAGCTGAGATACTTGTGTATAAACATGAGCTTGTCACGGCAGCAGTTTTATATTGCTTTAATCTCTGTTAGAAAATCTTTATTACAAGACACGATTCCTATAAAGAAGACGACAGTAGTTTTCAGATGTTGCGGTATTCCGCATTTGGCTTTGCAAGACGAAACATTAAGACGAGATTTGAGGATTTCTACATTAAATCATGGCGTAAATTAACTCACAGAAAAGTCCGAAATATCAGGCTAAATCCTCAGAAGTGCCAGTTAAGATGGCGATAAAAGTTAAAAATATTAACAAGAAAATTATGGTATCGAAAATTTGGAGACCCACAGATTAGATAAAGTAAAGTTAGCAGATATTCTGGAATTATTTTTATCGAATTTAGGATGTAAAAAACAACCGAACAACGGATTTCGATGTAACACCTTACCTTAAAAAACCGTCCCAACTCGAGCAAACTCACCTGCGTTTCAGTGTATCCCGGTTCACAAAGGGTTAGTGTAGTTGCTTCCCTGGGAAAACGAGTTGTTCACATTCCAACACGAGCGAAGTGCCCTAAACGACCAGATGCAGGCAACAAAAAAATCCTGCAAACACCAGCGCACCCGGCAAGAAAAGCAGCCGGCAGCAGCTCAAAGACGACCGCACCGGCTACAATGCAATGAGCTTTAACAAATCCGGAAGCGAATTAGGCACCGAATGGGTGAGTTCCTCCGAATCGCCCCACGCCCGTGCGGCTCCGCCAGAGGAAAAACCCAATAACATAATGTACGTCCTCTTGTTGCAGGAATGGCTGGCCGCATAATAGAATCATGACAATGAGTTTTTCCCATGCATTCACGTTCGCCTTGCCTGCTTGTGGGTATGTAAACACGGCGCTAACCAGCGCACACCCGACGACACGGCCATAACGACGTTACGTCTCGCTCTGGTTCCTCTCCCTTTCGGAGGCCGGAGGCGAGAAGCAGGCTCCCCTTTTTTTGTGAGAGTGTTTTTTTTCGTGGGTGTGTGCGTCCTTTAGCTGATTTGCTGGTCGACAGATAAAAGGAAGAGTTACCCGCTTTTGGGTGCGAGCGCTTCCGAGAAGTGTTATCCTAAAAAGGGGTCCGCAAAGGCGGACGGATGGTAAAGGATACAAACAAATCCCAGAAGATTTCCCGCAACGGATTGTTCGGGGCGCGCGTAGCGATTGTTGCTGCAAAGGAAGGGAGAGTGAGAGGGAAACAGCTATTCCAATCCTATTTGGCAGATTTCTTTTTCTCCTTGATCCCTTACGCTGGGGGTGGGTGGGAACGGGTTGGGTGGGAGGGACCGGGTTTTGCTTCCCAGGAAATGGAGTGGCCGGTGGGGAAAAATTGAAATTGAATAACTCTCATTGTTGTTGATAGAGACATTTTTCTATCGTCGTTTTGCCCCAGCTCCAGCTAGTTCGTGAGACGGGCCAGCCCGCAAGGGCGGCAGGTTGTGGATTTTCGCACTCAACTCACACGCGCCAACACCCACCACGCTGGCACGCTGGCGCATTTTCCGATCCCTTGATCCCTCCGACCGATGTGAAGCTATGGGCTTCGCTTCTACTCAATTCATAGGAAAATTCACGTGCGTTCGAGATGATTTTGCTCGTTTTTCCTCTTCTGAGTGGGCTTTTTTGTTGTAGTTGCTGCTGGTGCTTTCGCTGGCATGCGATGAATTTCCCGTTCGTTCGCAAGCACTTGGGCTTGTTACATCCATTGGAGGAAGACGCTGCCGGCAGACAGCTCGTGTGTTTGTGTGTGCGCGTGGGAAAAGGCCTGTGTCATCATCGGCTAAAAGATTGCCTGTGACGCTTCGACGCTTACGACGTCTTACGAGCGTCGAACGATCCCGATGCCACGTCCTTGCGACCCATCGAGAGCACTGTTGAACCTTTATGTGTTTATTATGTTGCCTTCGATGGGCTGTATGGAGGGGGGGGGGCGGTTGGGCGGATAGGCGGAAAGGATGAAAAATTTGTTGAAAAGCAAACGTCGTCAGTTGCGATGCCGGCGCGTGAAGGCGCGTGAGAACGAACGAAGGAGGGGCGAGAAACAATTCCGACTACGGCAGAACACTTCTCGGGAGGTGTCGATGGGATGGATTTGTTTGTTAATTTACTGTATTTTCCTCACGTAATGCTGCCGCCGCTGTTTGACATGTCGGTAAACATGTCGTAAGATTGAGCGCATGGAATGGAAATTGAGACACACACACAACGAAGCTGTAGGAATGTGCGATAGAACAAATCCGACACCCTGCAAAGAGGAGTTGGTGGTTTGGCGAATGTACGTACTGTTGCTCTTGAAACAGACAGATCACAGAACACACATCGTCGCTAACAGGTGGACGTGCGAATGGTGGGACAATTTTTATTTCATAGTGTGTGTGTGTGTGTGGTGAGCAGAGGTGAAATTTTAAATGCAAAGCAGGCGCTGCTTTTCGCTTGCAGTTTTGGTTTTGGGTTACGTTTGAGGAAATTTGGGGGGTGTGTATTGATTTTTATTCGTCGTTAGTTACACGAACAATGACAAATATTTTTCGTGTGTGCATTCTCTTCATTGTTACAATGACAAGGAAGTCAAATGCATACCGTTGCCGAACAAAGATAACATTGTATTATTTTTTCAGTTGAAGGGGGAATTCCTATAGAAATTAAAGAATTTCACAACGGTTGAAAATATTATATTTTTTTTCGTTGGTTTAAGGAGAAACACGCTCAGTATAGTATATGCTGATATATCATATATCAGTATAGTATATGCGCAATTATTATTTTAAACATAATATTGCAATTGTAAAAATGCACAAAATTAAAGATATTAAACCTTTTTAAGCCTAAAAGTGTTTTATATCACGGTGTCTAATGCCAATAACAATCAAATATTTGTTAGGACATCTTCTGTTAAAAAAAAGTTTCAGTATACTTTATTAAATAAAAGACCATTTCATCGTTTCAAGATCGTTTCATCTCTGGATGCCATCAAAATTGACAGCAAGGACTAACTGGCTATCTGGTATCAGCCAATGGTATAAATCAATCCAGTTAAAGCTTTAATATTGCTTGTTACACCGAAAAAATAAGAACATTCTACTTCAGCAGTGTAGCTTATTTTCAAAGGGAAACCCTGCATTCAGACACTATCAACGTAGCCATTGATTTGAAACACATGCTCTCCTACGATTTTATTCTAAAGCCAAACATTCCTTGCAAATGGAAACTTCTATTTATTTAACGCTCCTTAAACATGTTAAACGCATTTGCATCAACATAACATGGTCAAATTGTAATTATGATGACATGGATGAGATTACATTAAGCGAAAAATACAACAAAACATACGCACTTTATAGCATGAAGAAAGTCACCATTAATTATAGAGCCGATTATGAAACTCAAACGGAAACGTCTCTAACAAAACTTATATGTCAAACTGGAAATTTAATGATGTTATGTATTTTTAACAAACTTGAGTGTTGGTGAAAAGGTGGATAGATTGCCTAATCATGATAAAATTCATATTTGGTTTTAGTTTTGCCTTATGTTTCAAACTACAGTGCACTGAAAATAAGCGTTTTCCGTTAGCCTCTTCCGTTTGAGTTTCATAATAGGTCCTTATGTCTTATTTTACATCAATTTTAGTAGATTATCTAAACTATTATCCGTGCATGTAATTTTATGCGGTGTCACATTTGGGTCACGTAAAAATGGATGATTGTGCAAGGAATAACTGTCAAACGCGATGATGGCGATAAACACGGATCGAAGGCGTTCCGATCCGATTAGATCCGATCCTTTTTGGCACCCTTTGAACACAGCGGAATAAAAGGTCAATTTTTGGCTCTCCTTTCCCGGAGATAAGTGCCTAGAAAACTTAATCACCTCGTTTGATTTTAAACAATTTGTATAATTAAAAAAAGAGCATTTTGTTTTAAGATTGACTTATCACTTCCCTGTATATATTTTCTTTAATAGACATACAATTGGCTACTTGCCTTTAACCAATCATTCCATTATTTACAAGCTCGCAACGTGAGCACTCTTACACCGGGTTGACAGTCTCGTACTTGCTTCATGCGACCAAAAATTCAATTACTGCCAACCGAAAAGTGACCGGGTCGTTCCGGGGTTCTGCACACTCGCTCTTTCTCTCCCTCTCTCTCTCTTTCCCGTCCAACCGCGGTCCTTTCGAACTCGTTACAATTCCAGTGCAGCCCACGTCGATAAACGAAACCCGCCCGATGACAGCAAACCCCTGCTCTCCCTGCATCCATCGCTGACCGGATCGTTGGCTAATAGAACAATTTTCACACCTCAACCCACGGCACATGGCCGGTGGTATCGAGCGTTTGCGCGGGATGAAAATGTGTGCCGAAAAAAAAGAAACAAGCAAAAAACAGCCCATCGTACGGGTACCCATCGTGTGCAGGTTTTGGCGTTTGGCAAAAGCGGGGAAGAAACCCGAACGAAGGTGTCAAAAGCATAAAATTTAATTGACCACTATCTGCTGCCCCCCGTTCATCGTGAAGCCCGAGCCCCCGGGGCCACTTTCCGGCTTCTTCTGCAGGGCTTCAGCTTATTCCCCGGGAGTGGAAAGTTTAATTTTTCCAACCGAACGTTCGCAGAGTGGCCCGACCGCTTCCGTCTGCATGACGTATCAAGATTTTGGGAAAGCACATTTTTCTCCCTGCGCTGCTGGCGTTCACCGGGTCGGCGTGGTCGAGCCCCTTTCTGGTGCAGGTTTTCCCCCCGGTGCAAGGTCATCATGCTGCAGTGAGCTCAGGTTTGGGTGGTGGTCGTAGCCAAACCCAACGGCTGCATCATTTTGTGTGTTTTTTTCTTTTTTTTATTAGTGCTGGAAGGACAAAGCGTTTCGAAGCCAATAATGCCGGTGTACCGGAAAGTTTCACCCGGGGCACGAGAAGGTGCGATGGAACATAATCGAACACTTTCCACGGGCGTGCTGGGTCGAAGGTGGAAAATTCGAAACAGCGGTCCGGTTGCGCTAAGGTTGACCCGAGCGGATGTTTCGGAAACAGGTCCGTTGCACCACGGGTCAAGCCTGGGTCGGACACGGTGGAGTGTGAAAAACAAAACTAAAACGAAGTCTGAAGTACTGAACGCCGTTTTCCAGCAATTCGATCGCTATAAGTGTGTGTTGTGTTTTTTTTTGCATTTTTGAGAAAATATTATGCGATCAACGATAGACGAAAATGTTGAGAAAATGTAACTCATGGTTGACCACATTTTATCGGGTAGACTCGACCGGCTCATTCGACCCTGACCCGAACTGGGAATGTAATTTTCCAAAAGCTTTCCTTTTGCTACAAGCCAGCGTAACCGGCCTCGCAACCTAAAAAAAACACACCGGTGGAAGGGTGCAAAGAAAATGTGTGCACCGCAGTTACAGTGCGACCGAACACACTCACGGACCCCCCCCGATCGTATCTGGTGTTGGTGGTAAAATTATACATTTTCCGCAAATTATTACCATTATGAAGTACGCGGCCTTTTTCCGCGTATCGGCGCTTTCGACACCCGGGCGACAGTTCAGGCTTTCGTGAGGAGGCCCTCGAGAGCCGGAAAGCAACAGAACGGTCGAGTCGCTCACATCGCTCTTTTTGCCGCCATCATCGTGCGCTGTATCAGAACGACCCCGCACTACGGCAATAAAGACCCGTGTGGAGGATTTATATGTTAAAGAGAAAAAAAACTACACACACACACTTTTCGGTTGTGTTGGTTGGTTGTGCAGAACGGCGAAAAGGGCTGCTGTTTGGTGCGTTGGTATCGAAACCACCTCCACCGACGAAACCATTTTCTAATGCGGTTTTAATGTGCATTCAGGGGGTATTTGAAGTGCAGGTAGTGCACGTGGAGGAGCTGGCAGGTAGCTGCGCCAAATGCGCGTACATTTCGTACGTAATGCATTTTTCGTTCGCTGCTGTTGAACTTTGGGTTCATTGCATTTAGTGTAATGCTTTGCGAGAGTGTTTCGAAAGTGCTGTGGTGTGTGTGTGTGCGTGTGTGTGCTGTTTTAAGCTTCTGTGCAATCAAAAACACAAGGACGCCTTCCGGCTTTAACAGGAGAAGTGTGATGTTTTTAACGGAACAAATGTTGAAACTCTTTGTCAACAGTTTGTTTTATAATGGTGTTATGAATACATGAGAATTTTGTAATTTATCTGTTTAATTGGTGGTTGAAGTTTTAAAGTCAATTTGAACATAGGTAAAAGATTGGTGTTGAATACAAAAAAAGATCCGGTAGAAAAAAAACTCGAAGCATTATCAAAAGACAAATTTAAGACGATTTCGTTCAACAAGTTCAGTTTAATTATATAACTATACTTCACCATGTTTGGGAAAGCCAAAAAACCACTTGTTGGAAAACATATCTAAATGAGGTGCGCAGGAGATAGGAGAACTAATATAGCGATTGCGAAGGAGAGACATTGTACGGGAGCGAGAAGTGCGGGAGCGAAAAGTGCGAGAGAGATAGAGCAGAGCGGGAGAGAGAGTATAAGGGATTTCAAAAATAGAGACGAGCTGAGTTCAATCGATCGCCGGAAACAGACGTGTTTTTCCTTACTTAACACCACTTTTTTGTGTATTGTACGCTGATGCATAAAAAAAATGTGTGAGAAACCCTCCGAAACAGGCAACATTTCAAAATTGAAAAGCAATCTATCTCTTATCAAATGTGAACGTTGTAAATTAATACGTTAAGCTATTAATTGAACGAATTCTTCAGTAAATCATAATTTTGAATATTGAAGCATTCATGAAACAAAATAAAAAACATGCCATAACCATTATTTATTTCATTAAAGAGCTATGATAAGCTTTTATATTGCGTAAGATTGCCCAGAAGATTTTTTTTTACATTTTCACAATCCCTAGGGCATTCATTAGGGCTTCAAAGTTTTGTTTAAGTAGTTTCTAGAAGTTTTTTTTAGAATTCCTATTGGAACAGTTTTTTCATTGCATTATTTGTAATTGATATTGTTACAACACGTAACAGAGAGAACGAACTTTCTTTCACGCGGACCAGAAAATATCACAACAAAAGTTCTTTAACACTCTTTACAATTACATACTTTATTCACT
>KB673090.1:5307026-5347509 GCA_000349145.1 Anopheles dirus
GCCCACTCAATGTTGAAATCCTTCTAACCATTCTTGAAGTGGTGATAATGTGTAGTTCATAGATCGACCTCGAACAAGTCGATACAATTGCGTCATGACAAGTATTCAACCTGACATGTTAAACACAGTGGGGAAGCCCTGCGTGGGAAATGTCATTTCATGAATGGGTGGAAGGATTTCATCATTGAGTGGGACGATTTCATCAAGCTGTGGGAACTGTTCAAGAATGGATGAAAAATCATGTATTTTTCGAAAATAATTATTTCCTTGCGATAAGTCATTTTGTTGTATGAAATAACTGAGAATTTATAGATTTTATAAATTAAAACTTTTTTACTATAGCTTGACCCACTGTGTCTGTTTTTATGTGAGTTTCTAGGCATATTAAGTTTTAATCGACAATTTCGCGACGCGTGTGCAGGCAGCACTATAGCTACTATAGGTTTGTTTTGCACAATCAAGAACAACATCGCAGGCGTCAGCAAGCCGGCAGACATTAAATCAGTTTACTCTTTAATAACCGTCCATAAACCTTCGGCGAAAAAAGCGCACCCGAGCAGGCTGTGTTTAATTGTTTATGCTGTACCAGCCCATCCGCGTGCGTGGCGTGATTGGATGAATCAATTGGCAAAAAGCTGCAGGGGTGCTGTGGCCAACGGCTTCGATTCCATCCGGTTTCAGCGACAGTAACGGCACTAAACCCGGCCGGTGGAAGCAATGATGGAAGCTGAACGACGAAATTAGAGCACCATTACGGGGCAATTAAAATATTTTATTGAATGCAATCATGCTTGTGTATGTGTGTCGGTGTGTAACCAAAGCTTTCCTGTCTCTCGCACAAGCCCTCTAAGTTCTCGAACGTGGAATATGGAATGCGAAGGCACAACAATTGCATATAAATTATAATCATGGCATTAAAATCTTTGTTTTACGAGCATTCTTTCGTTCGTGTTCCGTTCACCTGCAGGGTTCGATTCGGTGGTGGTGGAGGACACGCGACACACCACCCTTCAGAGGCGACAGTTTTATGGAACGAATTTTTCCTCCGCCCCGGTCATGCTTTACCTCACAAAAAGAAAAGAAATCGGTGGCGGTGACGAAATTTTATTTACTTTTGATGGGCTTTCTTTCGAGTTTCGCTTCAGCGTGTCTGGTGCCGGGCCCGGCTCATTTCCGGCTTCCTGTTCGGGGGCTCCGGTTTTGCCAGAAGGAACCATTAAAATAAAATCATAATTTATCGCTGCCAATTATTGGCAACACCGTCATCGTGCCTTTACGATTCCATTCGTCAACCGGCGGCGAGCGTCCTTTCCGGTGCCGGGCGCGCCTCATTCGGCCGTTTGTCAACCATCGATGACAGACTAATTGGAATTAAATGATTTTATGGTCCGTCATGTTGCGCACTGTCGGCGGTGTTCGTTTAATGAAAGGAAATTGGTCTTGTCGATCGCGCCGTGAGTAGATTAATAATCGTTTTCTTCCCACCCGAGCCCGAACAAGAAAAATACCGCAAATACTTTAACGCACAAAAGAAAAAGGCGAGCGAAGGTGTCGATGAGAGTTTCCACAAGACGTGCTAAGTTATTCAAAAACCTTCGGGTTGGGAATGTTGGCCCGGGTTGAAAAAAAAACACACAAAAACACTCGTCCCACTTACCCAGCCGCTCGTCTAATCACCCCCGAGGGAAAAATTAAAGCGAAAAGCATGACTCAAGCTGCGCGTCTTGTTCCCGGAAGGAACGGAGCGAAAATTATACACACATACACAGGGAGAAAAGTTTGATAACTTTCCGATGAAGATAAAGCTGCCGTGGCCGAACTTATCGCCTCATCGGGTGCAACGGGTCATGTTTTATGCGCGACGGCGGTGGCGCTGATGATGATGTGCGCCCAGCGGTGGGGAAAGTTAGATTGAGCTGGAGCAAAAATTCATAAATTTTCCTTTCGATCGAGCTGGGTTGGGGAGCGAGTGCTCAAAGAGGTGGTTGATTGCGTCGATAGTGAAGCAATTTAACACCGATTGTGAAGGCGAGTGGAAAGGGAAGAGACTGGCCAGTCCGTCTCAAGAGAGGGAAAGGCAGCGAGACCAGAAAGGGACCGAAACTGTCCTATTAAAAATAAATAACACTATTTTACTGCAACTTATTTTTAGTGGAACGGTGCACGGGGCCCGCTGGAGGACTGTGCAGTTTTCAACGATTTATTTTATTTGCTCACTCGGACCGGCCGCTTCTGTCTTGGGATGCTGAGGTTTCGGGATGCAGAAAAAAAACACGACTCGCATCCCGCCCCAAGCTGACCAACGGGGAAACGGAAAACCGATTTCCGAAAGGGCGGCAACCGATTTGACAGGACGGCATCGGTTCGGATCCGGCAGTACAATAGGAATTTATTTTTATGACCCGATTCGATCCCTCGGCCGGCACGAATTGCTAAGAAACGACCACCGGGTGGCCGTGGGGTGGCGGCGGCGAGCAATCATACCGGGCCTCTAAGACGAACCGGGCGGCCTCTATAAATATTTACTGGGCTGGTGTGCTTTCCGGAGCGGCCCCTCGGGGCATCGGTTCGGGTGCGGCTGAACCGAGCGAACGAACGAACGATCGCCATTACATCGACCGGATGAGCGACATGTGTGCTCAGGTTCGATGGGCAGGGATTAGTTCGAAGTGTGTGGGCGTGTGGGCAAGAAGCTCGCCCCACTACGCCCTCGAAGGTGGGATGCGATGCGTGTGGGATTGGCAGGGCGGCAGCTTTTCTTTAAAGAGGATTGAAACGGAGAAAGAGAACGCAACGCCCGTACTTTCCACCCCCTAATGCGATTGGTAATGGGGCCTACCTGGGAGATAAATGTTTGCGCAGGAACATTAATCCTACCAGCCGGTGCTATCTTTTTATGCACTATGTATTGATCTTTTTTTTGGCGGGATTTTGCTCACAAACAATATTTATTTATACTTGTTAATAAAAATAAGCTGGAAGATGGCTTTGATATTTAATCCTGTCATTAAAGGATACTGCTAGTTCACCACTTGAGTACTTATTTCAAATTGTGATTAATTGGTATGATCATTAGTCAATTTGAAATGTTCATCTATTATACAATTCAACGCTTTGTTCTATTTTACCCCTCTTTCGGAATGTTGCTATTCCCAACATATTTGATTATCAATAATATTGACATTTATACTAAAATTCAACCTAATATACTTGTTAAGCTAGACTTTCTGGTAACGCAATATGATTATCACATTCGTGAAGTCATGGGACACAACTGGGAATCAATCATCCAAAAGTTTCGACAGCTAGTGTTCCTCCATAGAGTTAGAGACCTCAATTCGGTGCAAAAAAAAACAGCTCTTCTAAACACCTTTTTGCTTCCAAAGCTATGGTTCGTGGCATCAGTCGGCGGAGCCAGATCCATGGACATAGCAAAGGTCTCTAGCCTGGTCGGGACATTACTATGGAGCGGTTCTATCGGCATACGTGTCTCTCTTCAACAGCTTGCTCTGCCGCGAAAGCAAGGGGGACTAAACCTGCACATCCCGGACATCTTAAATGTTCACTGTAACCCTCTGTACGTCTATCATCTATTTCGTTAACTGAGCTTTTGTAAACTAGAATGTAAGTTTTGTTTTTGTTTGTAGTTAAAAACAATATTTTATATAAAAATAATACTTCCGTAATTAATTACGACCATAGTTTGACATACTTTATGCATCTTTTGTTAGAAAATGTTTCTTGTACAACGCGTTGAGGTAAGATCCACCATCTGCTTAAAATATTTTCTTTTGAATATTTATATATTATGTAAGTTGATAGTTGCGCTAAAGTCTAGTTTTATTTAAGCAAAATTTGAACAATAATTGAAAGTGCAAAGGATGCAAAAAAGCATGAAATCACAGATTAAATTGCCATTTTCTGTCGTGAGCTGATTGGATGCGTTATTCATTCCTTGAAAAACATTTTTAAATACTTTTATTCATATTGTTGTCTGTTCTATGAAACTATGTACTGTCTGATCTCCACCTACATTAAGATTTAAAGTGCGATTCTGAGATTGAAATAATGTCACAACAAATGTCACAAGCCCATCGAGAATTGAAGGTTTACCCTAAAACGATGTAGCTAATTTCAAAAACTTCTAGAATATCCTTTAAATTGTTACCTTTATCACATGATAAATAAATATTCTGTTTGATTTTATATTGTACACATACGTTTTCGCTCTATATAAACGAACCGTTTCCGAACCCAACGATAACAAAACAAAAAACTCCCCGGATCCATTCATCGTCTTGAAGTTGTGCGCCGACTTCGACGGAGCCTCTGTTTGCCATTCATAATCAAGCGCAGCTTGACACAGCGCTGCACTTGTCTCCCGTGCAGTGCATGAGTTTTTAATATTCCGGTCCATTCTGACACCACTTCATCATCGTGCGCCCGGGCGATGGAGGCGCCCAGCCGCCGGTAGATAAAAAAGGTGCAATAAATCAAAAGATCAATTTCGCACCGTGCATGGAGCGGAGACGAACGTTTTGCGTGATGAATCCCGGCAGTGACCAGGGGATCGTCGTCAACGTCGTCTGGAGCTCCGTCATGAAGTCGTGCTTTCGCTTTTTTTTTCTTAGGTGCGAGCAGCTGAAGGAAGAAAAAAAACTGTTTCGCACAGTTTTTCATTCTCTTCGGCACGTTTAACTTCCCGAAGAAGCTGGAGGAAGCGTCGTTCTCACTCTGCAGCCCGTGGCATTCGCGCCACGTCCCGGGGTGTCCGTTCTGTTGTGCTTTTTGCATGGCACAGATTTTCCCACTGGCACGATCCGCTGTAGAAGCTGTCAACTTTTCGCAGGCATTGAGATGCAGCGCGGTTTGTTGAATAAAAGATTACTTTCCACGGTAGCGGCAGAGTGGAAGGGGATGGGGCTTTTTTCTGCATGCACACAGTGTGTATTTTCTACACTTTTATCTAACCGTCAAAAGCAAAACGAACGCTGGCTGCAGCGTGCAAGTTACGTTTCGCGTAGCTTATAATTCGGACCACGGGAAGAAAATATTCCCGTGCACCTTCCGCTCGCTTCGCGCAGCCAAACGCCAAAAACTGTGTCAGCCCGGAACCGGAAGTGGGAGATTTTGATTTTCATTTGGAATATTTGTTTTTTGTTCCTTAAAGTTTTCGTTGCAGGCGAGGATTAGGAGCGCTGCGAGTGTGAGAAAGTATTAAATTTCTTTCCCTACCGGCGCACGGACGATCCGGTAAATCGAGCGCAGGCTTCCAGACGGGCCATTTTATTTCATACCCAGGGCACGGCGCGCAGGAAAAAAAGCCTGCCTGGGAATGTAAAATGGACACAAAAATTCTGTCACCATAATAACGTCGCTCATAAATTTTACGAACAGAGAGCGGCCAGTAACGGCCAGTCTTTCGCGAACCGAACCGGCTAGCTGGCTAGCTTTTCCATATTTTTTTTATCGTTTATTTTCATATCGCAACGGGAAAGCTTTCAACAGACCGCGTCCATCCCGGAACGGTCGTTCGTCGCAGCTTCCATTTTAACCGTGAGCCTGGAAGTGACTGCTGTGGTCCATCCCGGGGGTGGACTTTTGACTTTCAAAGAATGGAGAGAAAAAAAAACTCAACCAACCCACGGCTACGTCTTAAAACTGTCTCTAACCGGTGGCGACGTCACTGTCGCAAACTCAAATCTTAACGTTATCGTCATGACGGGAGCTTAGGTGGGAGAATTTGGACTCACTTTTTTTTGGAAGCTACTCAACATGATTCGCTCATCGCAAGATCGTTTCTCCGTCGGTGACACTACATAGAATGATATTTTTGCGCTGGAAGCGTATCTTCTACGAATAAATTATACGGTGAACTTGCGACTAAGAACAACTGGGTTGGATTTCGATTCTTTCCTGGAGTCAAGCTAACGGTTGTTTAAAGATTTAAGAAATTTGAAGGATTAGTATCTTCTGTTTGATTTGAATGCTTTTGAAGCGATATAAAGGTTATATTATTGTTCATTTAAGCATATCTTGATCTTGATAAATTCATTTGAGCATATCTTGATCATAAAATAACATAATATTCATCAAAAATTAGTGAAGAAAATACATGACGTTAGGAATAAATATAAATACAGATGATCGATCATTGAGATAATTTATAATTATACTGGCTTATCTAGCAGGTTGAGGAAAAGTCATTCTAATAATGAACCGTAATGAAAACGATTGTTTATGAATACATTCAAGAGGTTTATCTTATATGATTAGCAAAAGTCATTTAAATGATTAAGCAAAATAAAAGTTTTTTTTGGTCTGTTGAATGTAAATAATATATTGCGACACAATATGGTTTATTCTTCAATTAAGCTGTTGTTTCCATATTCCAAAAATTTCTTGAGCATACATTCACTTCTACGATCTTGTTTATAATTCCCATAAACTAATGTAAGAGGTCGAAACGTCAACTTTTCTTCGAGAGAAGTCCGCTAAAATAACTTTTGTCTTCCAAATTCATTCATTCATTCATCCTATAAGTCTCCTATCACCACGAATTCAACCACGATATGAACACACACCAACATACACACACACACACGCACAAGAGAAGAACCATCTATTCGATCAAAGCTCCCCCTCCTTCATCAACATGCTATGCCATGGCTACGACCTGCAGCCTGCAGCAGCACAACGGAATGCATAAAAAATGCATAAATAATTGATAGCGCAAAAGGCGAAGCGGCACACCGGATCGAACGCTATCGACCGCACGGGTCCTCCGGGTGAGCGGAAGCGGGAGCGTACACCATTTGCTTGCGTTTGAACCATTTTCCCACCGGTGTGTACACCGGGTTTTACGCTTGGATTAGGGAAATTTAATGCTCCGGAGCGTTTTGTTGGCGCATTTGTGCGGTCTCCACAGCATCCGAAGGCAGGTCCGTCCGCCGGATAGCCCGTATACGTGGCAGCGTTTGATTGCAGCGAGCAATAGAAGAGCCTGGAGAAAAAAGGTGTACTGGCCTTGCATAACCGACGTAAGGAGCCATTTTTGTTTGTTTGTCTGTGTTTGTTTATCCCGTGGGTTAAATATGTTGGGCGATTTTAGAATTGCAAATCTTCCCGGGCAATCGGGATGGGTCGGGCGTCGGGTTTACGAGTACGAGCGTTCAGTTTCGGAGATTATCGAAACTATTAATTTCATCAGCAAAATGCGCCATCAACTAAATGGCCCATAGGTCATCCCTTTCGTACGTCTCGAAAGGGACTAATTTGTGCTGCATTTGCACACGCACACACACACACACACACACATTGGGCCCATTTCGTTTCGAAACCCCTCCAAAGATGATGCGATATGGATGGCAGCATATCATTAAAATTGGTACCGTTCTTTCTCGCCAGTCAGACGAAGGAAGAACTATGCTAGTGCCTGTGCGAAATACTGCCGATGATGCAGATGTGTTTCTGCATGCATGTGTGGCGCGGTGCCGTTGCGGGTTTGCGAATGGTTATATCATCCCATTTATTGGATGGGTGGCCACAAACGATACCCGTAACGTAACCTCTTGCCCTTTGGCCCGAGTCCGGCGAAACCGGACGCTTTGCCGGTGATAACTCTTTCGGCGCCCGCCGTTTATTGCCTTTTCCTGAAAGCTTGCAGAAAGTATTCTTTGAAAGTTTTGCCCCGGCCCCCGGCCGCTGCCGGCTCTATACCGCCGGCTTAAAAATCGATGATGCCGAAAAACTTTCCCCCCCGAGCGTAAAAGCGGGCCAGGCGAAGGCTTCTTGGTTGAATCTTTTCAAACACCGGCCCCGGTCGGTGTGTTTGTTGATGTTGTTGTTGAGCTGTCTGTTTTGGAGGAGGCACCCACACGGGGAGCCCACCCTTTTCCGCCTCTTCCTATCAAGAGTAGCGTAGGAAGCTTTTCATGGACGATATTCACCCATATTTTGCTCCTAAATCAACCGGAATCATCATTTTTACGGAACCAGCCCCGAGCCAGGTGTGGCGGAAAGGGAGTGTGGCGAGCAGGGGCGTAAAACGAGACCCTTTCCGCACAAAGAAAGCAATAACACGGAGGGAATGGGAGAGAAAAAAAACACATCCGAATGATTCCGATGAAAACGTAACGACGGCACGGAATGAAGAAGGACCAGGGAGGGATTGATAAATAAAAGTTGGATGAAAAATTTATATTTATTCGTTTGTTTGCCTCCATCTGGATCGGCTTGGCTCGGGGCCGATCGATTTGCTGCTGAGATGTTGTGCAAAAGTAATTGCCTTCGTTGAGGTGATCCCGCTGCTGGTGGCCAACGGAAACCTTTCCCTTCGGCTGTCGCCGTCTCGCTCCCAGGCACGAGAAAGGAGCTTCGAGAAGTCAAACACTAATGCGGAAACTCGCTCGCCGCGCCTCGAGGTCGAGCGCTGCGTTACTAACGAGCAGAAAGCCTCTTATATCTCCACCAATTTCGTTTTACGCAACAGTAACGGGTGTGTGCTTTGCCGTGTGCAGCGCGGTGCCATTGCGTAAACTTTGCCTTCGTTACGGCCCTGGAGAAAAGGGGCCGCGTTCGTTGCCGGTGGTAACATAAATTTCGCTCGAAGCGAGCGGGCGAGGTGTTTCGTTGCGGGCACGGAACCGCGTTTTTCGCGCGATTCACCCCTGGCGTCAAAAGGCGCGCCCGGCGAGCTTCCGCGGCGTGCCGTGCCGTGAACGGAGGTGTGAACTAAGTGGCTCTTTATGGCGCAACAATTTGAGCCTTTTTTTTGCCCTGTTTATGTGCACCGCTGTGACCGCACAATGGAGCGCGCGCGGTAGTAACAAAAACCCGACTGTCGGGGGATGAGGACATCCACTGAATGTGGGACGCTGCACGGTAGCGGTGGTCCGTTCCCTGTTGGATGACGGATGGATGACAGTCACAGGCAGGTGCTCTTTTTTTTGGGCAGGGAAAACATGCCTTGTCGGCTTCTTCTGCGCTGACACTAGAAAGTGGCTGCTGTTAACTCTTTAGAATTTATGATTTTCCTCCCATGCCCTAATTGTGGGTGACTCGAGCTGTAGTGTTTGGAAAGGCGGGTTGTTAGATGCTTTCACCTGGCGGGTCGGATGCGTTGATGTGTTGCGAGAGAAGCTCAGAAGCTTTATGCTCTGAGCATCGGTTGACGAGGTTTATCGGGTTGGTGTGCGTTGAAGGGAGCTCGGCAATTCTAGTGTAACACGCTGACCTAGAATGCTGTCACCCGTTTGTGACAACATTGGAAGAAGTTATTCATTTTTTGCCAATCAAACCAAACTTTGTATATGCTAAATGCTCGAGAATGAAACGTTGTTTAATGGAATACTTCTAAAGTCTGCTCTCATTAAACCTCCAGCTCTCCATACCCCTTGAAGAATTTGGAAAAAAAATCAAAAATTGTATCAGGTTTCGAATACGAGCGCCAATCTTCCTTATTGGCTACCCAATAGGGAACTTTGAGATGTTTAATTACTAAGGCGTTTTCTGAATGTGAAATCAAATTCGTCTCCAAAAACCAAGTAATCGAGACTTTATTTGCCGAGGGGACTAATTTCCATTCGGTTTTGCTCCTCGAGTGATAGAGAGTTATTTTCTTCGTATTTCCATACCTTTTTTGTTTAGTATAAGCTTTTTCAAATGCCCAATCGTTTTCCTGATGTACAAAGCTCCAAAGCCAAAGGTTCGTCTCTGGACATTTAGATGTAGGCGCTGCCTACTTCTTTCAAATTACATGCCATGCAAATTGCATATGCATCAGGCGTATCGAACAACAGGTGATCAGGTTCAGGTACAATCAGGTACAACAGGGACAGTAGTAATTAACTCTATAGTTCATATCAATCAACAATAGTGATCACAAACATTTCTACTGACATCAGATCGAATGCATCTCGGAGAGTCAGTCAAGATTGATCCATGATAATAGGCGCACCTTATTGTTGTTCATGATAGCAGTTTTCAGAAAAGTCACACGTAAAGTCGTTTCCAGACGTACCGCGAATTTCACGCTGCGATTGGCGCTGGGCGTAGCACAGTTTCTGCAGAATCTGCCAAAATCACGCTGGAGCCAAACTGTTCTACTCCGGAGCATCTTTGTTATTGTTTTCATTCATGTTTCTCTTGTGACTGGCAACAGGAAAGTTATTTTGTGCATAATGTATTACATCTTAACGCCGTTTCCACACGTATTACTGCCAGTTTCCGCAAAATATGTGAAAATCGTGCATGAAAACTGTTATATTGAGAAGCTTTCGCAGTAAATACACACACCGTGATCGAAATCGAGCGCGATTCGGTTTTTTTCGTATGGAGTTGCTGACGTCACAGCTGTCAAAAGTCGCAAACGCCAATCGCAGCGTGAAATTCGCGGTACGTCTGGAAACGACTTAAGACGCCAAAGATGCTATGAAATGAATTGCTCTTTACATACTATAAAATATGCTACATATTTTTTCTGTCATACATTTTTCTATAAATTGCTTTCTTTTTGAACGGAAAGATATGGAAACGGCTATTCAATCTTAGCATAATTTATTTCAACAAAGATGAAGACGTATGATCAGATCACACCAAACATTGGGTTCTTGGAACATGTGCTCTCGGCAAAACCATATCAAAATCAAGCAAATCAAGCATATCAGGCATGAATACTTCACATCTATCAAACTTCGCAGCTAAACATGGTCTGCTACCAACGCACAGTATCTTTCAGGACAACAATCGTCTACTTTTACTATGCAGAGCGCTGCAATAGAACTGATTCGCTGCGCAAAGAAACAATGTATACAACGCCGCTGTACCTAATTCATCAAACTAAGAATAGACACAAACGAAATGAAACGTACATCCCGTTGTGCTTATACTAATTCACTTTTATTGCTCATCTCGTTCTCATTTCAGCCAAACAATCACACATGCACGAGAATCCGTCGGACTTCAATACCGGTACGTATATGATCCATGCGCTCGCTATCTTGACCGCGAGAGGAAAAAGACACACTGGCGCAATAGAAAAGCTCCCACGCAGAGATCAAACGACAGACTGCAGCGATGGCCGCCCTTCATTAAGCGGAATTGCCCTGCACAACAACGACGACAACACCACGTGTTAGTGCGTGTGTGTGTACGGTTGCTTTCTTTTCCTTTTATGTCCGGTTGGACAAACGACCGGAAGTAACGCATCGCGCGTCCGAGTGGAAAAAAACGGATGGAAAATTAATCCCAATTTCGTGTCGCTGTCGCGCTCCAGAGACGGCAGCACGGCCTCACGCCAGCCGAGCGGAGGTTGCGGATGGTGAGTGACCAAATGAGTTCGCCCGGACCGGGACGGGCATAAATCTCACCTCAGCCTGCGCGTCACCTTGCCGCACGCATAAATTATGCTCCACACAAAACGGGTTGCGTGGTGAGAGGCGAAGGCACCAAAAAAAAAAAACAAGCCCTAAAGCTTTCCATCCTCCCGGAACACGCAGAGAGAGGTTAGCCATGCTTTCTCGAGCGCAGCTTATTTGCGCGCTCGAACCTGTCCAAATATTCGTCCCATATTTTCTCCACTTTTCACCCCTTTTTTGAAAACCCGCGATGGGTCAAAAATGTGCCGAATAAACACCGAACGCACATACATATATTTTTCTGAGTTTTGTGCCCACGGGCCGACGACAAGGGCGGTTGGCCCTTTACGAAAACATCCGTAACTAACCCCGTTGGATCCGTCGGGGGCCGGAAAAGCAGGCGGTAAATGATGATGTATGAAGTGTTGGCAAGCGTTTGTGTTGATTCACGGAGGGGAAAAAAACGTCGGTTCATCTGTTTAAACAAAAAACAAAAAATCGTTTGCCTGTTCGTGGTTAACTTGTCTTTATACGCACACATAGTAAACTAAACGAATGACCGATTCTGCTGGTAATTTTCTTTTTTGGATTTCATTTGTGGCCCCGCTCGCTGTGTCCGTTCGCTCGATTTTTTGCTGCCGTTGTTCGTGTCGGTCTTGCAGTTGTTTGTAATTTAACGGGATTGATCAACCCGTCCGCTAACACCGAACTCTTCCCTTCGTTCTCTCTCGTTACGCACTCGTCACGTCGGAAAACCACCAAACGCATCGCCTCACCGGACAACCCCAGAGGCCAGCTTTCCGCGGTTTGCCGAGCCGATCCCGAACATTACGGTCACGATAGGACGTGACGCATTGTTGGCCTGCGTGGTGGATAATCTGAAAGGATACAAGGTAAGCCTCTGTCGCTGCTTTTTATATTTCCCTTTGTATGCAAAGCAACAACTAAAATATAAAACAATAAAGGCGAACCCGGAAAAGGTTGAACTCTCTTCATTGCTCTCCATTGGTTTTCCAAACCAAAACACAAACCAGCCTGTAACAAAATGGGCTTCGATGGGCGTTTCACCCTTAAACTCAGTCGCCTCCCGGCTGGCAAGCACCCTTCAGAGTGATAAACGGATATTTTAGGCGCACTGGAGAAAAAAAACATCAATCTGCTTTCCACCGACGCAAACACCCGGTTTTCGAGGCCCCCTCCCATCCGTACCACCACCTGGGTGCCTGGAGCGGCATATTTGTTTGTGTAGCTTTGTCGAAATCGCACCTTCCGCCGGCGTGACGTGTCAGAGAGGCACGCGCATTCCATCGCACACCACAATTAACGCGTGGACGCGCTCGTCATACGCTCTTTTACTTTCATTTTATGTGTGTGTGTGTGTGGGTGGGGTTTGTGCGGTTTGTATCCGGGCCACGGTGGAGGGAGAGAGTTTAGTGGGTGCTGTGTTACAGATTAGAAGTGTGCTACTGATGATGGGTTTGTTTGCGTTGCGCCACCGGGCCATCATTATCAAAACAGGGAGCCACCACCACCACTTTGGCCGGGCGGGAGAGAGCGAAGACCAGTGAAGGGGGTAGATAGGACGGGAGTGGAATTTGTGGCCAACATTGCGCAAACGGGCCATCGCGATCCGGCGTGCGTGACACGTAGGTACAGGCTTTTCTATTGCAAACCTGCCTGCCTACGGTGCGGCTGTTCTTTGCGGGCATGAACGAGTTTTAGTTTTAATCTTTCATTGTTTTTTTTTTCGTTCATTTCGGTGGGTGCAATCTGCCTCGCTATTTTCTATCAATGCCGGTGGGTGGCGCATTTGGGCGTGAAATCCGATTTTCTGTCTCGCGATTCGATCCGTGCGTAGAGTGCCTCAACGCACCGGAGCGTTTTGCACGGACGTGCTTTGCCCGTGTGGTAGGTGGGGAATGTTTTTTTTCTTCTCAATGTGCGATCCTATTTTGCGCATGAAAAATTAGGTGAACGCTGTGGTAAAGCTAATGGGCTTTAATACTAAAGCACCCACATGCAAATGTGTGGTGAGATTGTTCTGATGCACTGATGTGTACATATATGATCCCTTCATAATAGTACAACAAAACCATCATTTGTATACAAATATTTTATTATTGCGATTTAAGGGTACTTTTATTATTCAAAAGAATAGTTGCAAAGCAAATGTTCATCTTTAATACATTATATTTAGGGTTATTCTGACAAATGTGTTTGAAGCACCATCCAAAATTAAATTACTGATGTTGATAGGCGCTAAACAGCGAGCCTTTAAAATTTGTATTTTTTAGAATCGTATTCGTATTTGTCGATTTTTTAAAAGAATCTCTCCTCTATTTATAAAACCTTAGAGCCGTTTCCAAACTTACCGCGATTTTCACGCTGCGATTGGCGTTTGCGACTTTTGACAGCTGTGACGTCAGCAACTCCATACGAATAAAACCGATTGGCGCTCGAATTCGTTCACGGTGTGTGTATTTACTGCGAAAGAATCCTGCGCCGCGAATTTCGCAAATAGTACAGTTTGGCTGATTGACAGCTCGCAATATAACAGTTTCCGTGCACGATTTTCACATATTTTGCGGAAACTGGCAGTAAAACGTGTGGAAACGGCTTGAATATGTAATTAATTATGCACAAAATAACTTTCCTGTTGCCAGTCACAAGATAAACACGAATGAACACAATAACAAAGATGCTCCGGAGTCGAGCAGTTTGGCGCTGAGCGATATTGGCAGATTCTGCAGAAACTGTGCTACGTCGAGCGCCAATCGCAGCGTGAAATTCGCGGTACGTCTGGAAACGGCTTTAGAGCCGTTTCCAAACTTACCGCGATTTTCACGCTGCGATTGGCGTTTGCAACTTTTGACAGCTGTGACATCAGTAAATCCATTCGAAAAAAAACGAATTGCGAGCGATTTCGATCACGGTGTGTATATTTACTGCGAAAAAGTCCTGCACCGCGATGTTGGCAAATAGTACAGTTTATCCGATTGACAGCTCTGCAATAGAACAATTTTCAAGTGCGTTTTTGTTATATTTTGCAGAAACTGGCAGCAATTCCTGTGGAAATGGCTTTAAGTTGTATTTGATTATATGCAAAATATCTTTCCTGCCGAACACAAGATAAACATGAATGCAACAACAAAGTTGGCCACATTGACAGCTCTGCAATATAACAGTTTGGCTCCAGCGCGATTTTGGTAGATTCTGCAGAAACTGTGCTACGTCCAGCGCCAATCGCAGCGTGAAAATCGTGGTACTCAGTTTCTACAGAATCTTACAAATTGCGCTGGAGAACTGTTATATTGCGGAGCTGTCAATGTGCCCATCTTTCTTAATGTTTACATTTATGTTTATCTTGTGACCGGCAACAGGAAAGTCATTCAAACTTGATGCCGTTTCCAGGAATAAAAGGAATATCTGTCAGTTTTTGAAGAATATGCCAAAATCGCACTTGTCAACTGTTATATTGCGGAACTGTCAATCAGCAAAACTGTACTACTTGTGATAATTGCGATGCAAAAACACACCGTGAACGAAATCACTTGTGATTCGGTTTTTGTATGGAGTTGCTGACGTCTCAGCTGTCAAAACGCCGAAAACGCCAATCGCAGCGCGATAATCGTAGTACGCATGAAAACGGATTTATATGACTTCAAAAGAGAGTCATATAATATAGAGTATAGAGAGTCATAGAAGCATCTTTTGGTTTTGTTCAGACGGAGAGTCTTTTATCGATTGACTATGATGTTTCCCATATCGCAGGTTCGATAATCAATTTTTAAAATTAATGTTCAACCGTTGACGACAAATATTCAAGTCAAGTTTGTGTTTTTCTTTGTCAAGAAATTTTGGATTATAAAAATTCTATAAATTTAACCCATGACAATTTCAAAATAATTTCTTATTCTTTTATATAGTTTCTGTTGTTTTGCTGCAAAGGAGGTTATTGTAATCGTTTGAATTGAACACAACTCAATCCTGGCTGAATAACACCATGTTAGACATCAACAGACAATCACAGAAAACCTGTCTGAAAATGAACTTGTTTATATCAGCTTGCCAAACCGAATCGTCTTCCTCTGCGTACGCATCTTCTTTTCGTGCGTTCGTTTCGCCCAGATGGAGACGCCCGGTCCGCCTCCGACGTAGCTGTCATGATAAATTCCCGTCGATGGCGTACACTACGGCAATTGGATAAAATTTTCGGTTCACTGTTTTTCAATTCCCTCACACTGTCGGCTCCGAACGCGCTTTTCTTCTTTTACGTTCTTACCAATTGCTTCCACGTGGGGGGAAAGCGTTTCCCATCTTGCCCGAGCGATGATTGGGACGTGTCAGTGACGGTGGTGTTTTCCGTCGGGCTGGGAGCTTTAACTCCACCGGCAGGCTGGAGCAGCACCCGAAAGCAGCATTTCTGCGCACGATTCGTGAAATTTAAGCTGCTTCGATCGGTTCATAAAAGTTGCCGCCGTACGTGATCGCAATGCAAGATTTTGCGTCGGCATTCTTCACGTCGGCGCTACGGCGAATGTGCCATAGATGGATAATTTCACGTACACATCGTTGTCTACGTTTAGTGATTTTTGGGCGAGCGGGCGTTCGTACGTCCCAAGCTGGTGACTGGATGAGGGGAACGACCGTTTGGATCGGGACGAGAGGTGACAAGAAATTGACGTTTAGAAATTTGGAACTGAGGCGATGGAGCTAATGCCATCGGAGGGGTTTGCTGATGATGCTCTGCCCGTCTTGGCGGGCACATGTTCATTTTTCCACCCGTGGGAGGCGGTTCTCACATGTCGCGCTGCGGACAGCAGAGACTAGAGACAGACACTAACCCACTGACAGGCACGGGCTAGAACGGGCCCCAGCTTGACGTTGATCCACTTTCGCTGGATGTGAACGAGCTGACAGGAAACATCGTCATCTGAGCTTGCCGATTACGACGCTGCTCCAAGGGGGTGGTGGTGGTGGCGATAATGTCAAGCAGTGCAGAGCAGTCATCGCCCGTTAAAGTTCCCGGCCACGAAGAAGAAGGAGCCTGCATCTTTTGGCCTGGCGCAATCCGTTGCCGATGATCGATGGCAAGATTTAGGAGATAGCAGCAGTATAAAAATTGATATATTTTCTATCACATCATCATCACCATCATCACCCGTTGACGTTGCAGGAAGCTGCTTGAAAGGCGGATGGCAGCCCAACCTTTCGCCAGCGAAAGCCACTCTACGCTCGGTGGTGTGAGAAGCCAAACCCGGTTGACTTCGAGGTTAGTGAAGTCAGCAAACGCACGTCTTTTCGGGATCAAAATTCAAACGAATTTTCCTTCCTACTCCATCACCCCGATGGCTCCGGCCAGGGCAAGATCGAAAGTGTTACGGTGCTGCATATGTGCCGAAACCCTTGGAGCCCCCCGGGATGCTTGTGGCGCGGAAAGCGGGGAACCGTTTCGATATTTCGGTAAGGCTGTCCCCTGAAACCTGTGCCCATGACGACGATGTTGATGATGATGTGGGTTGGATTCAATATCAATAAAGCATAATTTTATTATTGATTTAAAATCAATTCGTTTATCCCCTAAGCTTGGCGGCGGTGGTGTTGACGCTTCGTACGGTTGCTCCGAATGGGATTTGAACACCATCGAAAAGTTACACACCGTGTACTCGGGTCGGGACCGGATGAGGATCGAAAACATATCTTTAAACTTCATATATCCAACTTTTCCCAAAACTCGACCCTTCTCCACCGTAATCGCGGCGACTGTTCGTGTCTGTGTGAGCCGCCTGCCACGCAAACCGTTTCCAAATCCTGCCAAATCAAGCACCCTCGTTTCAGCGGAATAATATCATAACAACACGCAGATTAAGGGGATTTAGCTGCCATTTCAGAGATACCAATCGACAGCAATCCCAACACTGGGAATAGGCTTTTCTTTTTTTCGTCGGCGTTGTCGGAACGGGGAAAAGGTTTTGCTTTCTCGCGCCGAACGTTTTCACTCCTCGCCCCGGCAGAACGGAACCATTCGAAACGCACGCGATCGTGTGGAAACTCATTCACGCCCACACACGCCATCACGTGCTGCGGTGGGCAAGTGTTTGGGGTCATAAATAAATAAATAGAATCAAATGATCGTTCCGGTGCACTGACATGGGCCGATACTTTGTCTAGCAGCACGCAGGGAAATGGTGCTGATGCTTTCGGAGGGATATTTTTGGCACCGAAAGTTTGCTGGGTCTCTTCGCAGCGACAAGCGTTGATGAGGGTTGGATGGAAAGAAAGTTTGAACTGCAAAGAAACGGACGCAGAGGCAACTACTCGGAATGGGGATAGAAATCGGGTATCTTTTTGCAAATCTAAGCTTTGTAAAAAACGGCATAAAAAGTTGTTTAAAACACTGTTCACAATTAGTTAGCTGCAATGATGTTTTTAAATTTCAAATGATGGAGACACTTTCAAATATTGAAAGAAAGTTTATCATTTGATGAAAGGAAGTATGAAATAGCAATGTCGTAATGTCGTAATGAATTAAATATCACTGTCGAGTCTAGTACTCTAAGCTTCTTGGTCGTGAATATTGTTGTAAATCGATAATGTAAATGAAAATGTAAAATAATAAAGTACAAGTACAACCGAATTTTGAATATCGCGTTTCAGGTAGAGAAATGATTATGTTCAAGTTACTATACAGAAACTTCAAGTTTATTTACATCCTATGTGAAACGCATAAATTGCGTTTTTGACTTAAAACGATCAATGTTTATCACTATGAAAATAAATGACTTAACATAAATGTTATGATTGCAATGAGTACCGTATAAAAATGCGGGGAGTCTTAAAACGGCAAGCATATATTTGAAATCGATAGGTCATTGAAATGTTTAAAAACGACCCGTTTCGAAGCATACAAAAAAGGAGAAGGAGTCAAAATAGGAAACTCATCGTTAACTTCTCCTTCTTTGATTGGAACCGAATGGTTATTCATAACCTTATAAGAAACAGGTTATAAGGTTCTCATTGGAACATAATCAATGAGAAAAAAACGTATTGAAACGATTAATGTGAAAATCAACATTAAAGTATATTATGCACATGGAAATAAATTACGTGATTTGATCGAAAAAAACATGTTTTTTCTTAAATACTAACCCTACAACTCAGTTTATTGCAATGGAAAAGACAATGGACCAATGAACAGGCATAACAAGTGAGGACTGTTTTTTACACATTATGTAGAATAAAGCAGAAATATTACTTTGAAATTTAGTCAATGTAATGAATGTAGGGAAATATAGTTTAGGTGAAGGTAAGGGTTTTTATTTGAATCTTCTGAAAAGCCACGTCCGTAAGCTGGTGCTCGTTCCATTTGCCAGGTTCATTTGTTTTGACAGCCGCTGTCACTGCCGTAGACAACTGTCACGCTCAACTTCCACATGTATGCAAATTGTTCATAATCGAGCAATCATAAAATGCTATAGAACCAATTCATTTGAGACAGTTTCCTACGCTGGCAGCTCCAACAACTGCAAACAAGTGATTAATGACGGACGCGAACGGAGCAGCTCATGAAATAATGCTGCAAATTATCTACAAACCAATCTCGTTTTTTGATAACGTCAAGATAACATTTTCAAGGCACGCGCTCTTCTACAAACGCCACAAAAAAAAACAAACAAACAAAAAACTCTCTCTTTTAATGGTGCTGCATCTCCGCCACAAAAGCTTCAGACCGACGAGTTGACTTCCTGTCACGGTGCAATCTGTTTGCACCTCCGGAGCCATCTCCCACAGTCCCTGCAACGGACGAAAATCACGTCGCAAAGCGTTGTCCTGTCGGGTGACCTTCGGGCGCCGGATTTACCTTGCCCGTCACACATCCACGGCTCCGTGGAGAACGCGTTGGTGGGAGGATTTCCATTTTTCAGCTGTGTCCTGCCCGGGTCACGGCCACCCGGCACCGGGTTCAAGCGTTTGGGATTTGATCCTGTCAGTGTCCGCTGATGTGCCCTCGTCAGACGATGATCAGGATCAGGCGGGAGGTAGGGTTGGATCTTTGTTTAACCGGGACGGGCAGTCGGCAGACCGGGCGGATGTTTTGTGGCCCTCGGGGAGGACTTAATGTTGTTTACACGGTTTCAACGTCCACCTCGATGCCCGCGGCGTTGCTTTGTGCTCCTTCTGCTGTCTGAGACCGATGGACATCTCGGTAGCGGACGGTTGAGGTTGTGTTTATTTCAGACCACTATTGCCCGTTCTCTCTCTCTCTCTGTTTATCTCATTCTATCTAACTGGGGAAAACTATGAAGGACACAACGGCACCCAGGAACGCTGGTGAACGATAAATCAAAACACCGTCTATCTTAACCGAGAGTAAACCTCCCGTGCGTTGCTTCTTGAAAGAAGGGACACAAAAAGAAACATAAAGTAAAGTAAAAAACGAAGAAGTTAAACATTCGTCTCATTCATTTTGTGTGTTTTTTTCCATTCGCCTTTCCTTTCTCCACAAGCTTATTATAAGCGAGGGTCTGTACTCTCTTTCTCTCTCGCTCTCATTTCTTCGTTCTTGAGGACATTTTCGTAAGTGAGATCATCTCATACCCATTTCGAACAGACGTTAGCAGAATGTCCCTTTTCATCCTACGTAATCTCTCTCGCCCTCTCTCCACTGTTGTCCCTGTTGTCATCCTCGTGGACAAGTAGACAGACAAGTTTCTGCCTTCCGCAGGCAGCTCAGTGTGGTGTTGTTTTGCAGGAAAAGATAAATGAATGCCAATGAGTTCCATGGGCACGGAACAAGCAACAGCAGAAACAACAGCATCGCTAATGCTACCCGCAAAAGCAACAGCTAAGCGGGACGGCGAGTGTACGAACAAAGTAATCGGGCTCGGGAATGGCGGCAGAAACACTTTCACTCATCATTAAATCTATGTTTTATTATTAAAATGCCTTCTGCCCGAGAGATGAACGAAAAAAAAACAATATAATTCTCTTTCCGTGCTGCCCGGGTAAGCCGGGGCGTGATCTTTCTGGCTTGAACAAATACGTTCCTCCGCAATGGGTTTACGCTTTGCTTTTCCGGTTGCTTTCTCTTCGCAGTTGTTGCTTCTGTCGGTGCTGTTTTTTTTTGCTGCTCGTTCCTTCTATCGCTCGCTTTCGGGGAAACAATTTGGTGAGAAAACTTACTGCTCCGTTAAGCAACACGCGGAAGCGCGGAAGCCAGAGACAACGACGGTTGGCGGTTTGCTGGTGCCAAATACGGTGTTGGGAAAATATTTAGAAATGTTTATAGCATCAACAATCAGCTCAAGTCGATCGTCGGCTTCATTCGTGACACGCCAGCGAAACGCGGGACAGCGAAGGGGCACGGACGGAGAGGAAAATTAAGTTTGTCTTGCAATTGAATTCGAACTTAGTTCTCCGCTTCTTAACCCCGGGACGACGGGGAACGCCGTGGCGGTGGATTCTCGCTTCGCGATGTACTGGCTGGTTTCAATTATAACGAAGTAGACAGAGGAAAAAAATCACACTGCAACAAAACAACTCGACAAATACGATAAACACACAAACACACACGTAAGGAACGACTTTGCCAGGTGCTGATCGCAACGGTGGCCTCCTGCTAGGAGCCAGGGCCAGGTTCACAATTTAGCTCACGTAGCGCTTTGAAATATGGGGCTTACAAATTAAATCGGGAAACCCGTACCGTTCCGAATCGAATGAACGGAATACACAATGGGAAGGTTAGTAGTGCCTGGGCAGGCTGTTGCGAACCGAGATTTCGTTCTAATCCTCTCGCAAATCCCACTACATGATGGCGATGAACTCAAGCCGGAAGAGGAGTAAGTAGTGAATTTAATCAGAATTATTTATAGTGGTTTATGAAACTGAAGAGATGACAATGTATGGTCCCATACGAGGTAGTAAGACTCCCTCTGATAGTCATATGAGACGTAATAAAATGAGTAAAACAGGGTTTTCTATTAGAAAATTGTAAGTTTCTCATGTTAATGTAATTATCAGGAATTGTGAACACTATTGCGAATCAAATCATACTAATTCATAATAAAGTAGAAATGTGAGGTCTATTACCGCATATCTAGAAACAATGGCAAGTAGATCTAGGAACAAAGCTTTAGGAATTTGATTTTGAATCAGTGTTTGGTGTGATTTTGCATTTATTAATGAAATCTATCATCTAAAACCATGAAAACCAAACATAACAATAAGTTCCCCTCAAGAAATGCCTCTGTTAATAATTATAGCAAGAATTATTATAAGGGTTTAGAACATGTGAACCCTTCAGTGTGCAGAGGTGTACGGGGTCTCTGATTGGGTATCGGTCCCGCTGTCAAAAGAGCACATCAAAATGAAGGAGTAGTAAACCAGAAGCCGAATGGTGAGAGTGATTTCTTGCAAAAAAAATGGTCCTTCGAACCGGATAATTTAGATCGCGACATCCTTCGAGGCGAAATTCGAGGCCTCTTTAGCAGTGATGAGCAATGTGCAGTGGGAAGAAGAAGAGAAAGCGTATCAAGCCTTCTCAAAGCGTCGGTTCGATCTCTCGGTCATCTTGAAGCATTAAGCCGCATTAAGCGTTGTTATGCCAACACAGCCAAATCCGCCATGGGTGAACAACTCGACATCCAATACTCGGTTATCTGAAGTTCCACTACCAACATTTGATGGTACGTTGGAATCATGGCCCGGGTTTCGCGACGCGTTTGTGAGTATGATCGATGGTCATCTCGGTTTATCAGAGTTCAATAAACTAACATATCTTAAGCGTGTGCAACAAAAAACGAAAGTTCTAACTGATTTATGTTCAATTGTTAAACTTCCACTCTAATGGAGACCAAATCGCGTACAATAAAACAATTCATGTTAATAGTTTTCAAGATTCTTTTATAGAAGCTAGAAGTTATTCGTTATTATATGGAGTTTGAATAACATAATTGAACCGGCAGCACATATTTAAATTTCTTCAACTCCGACTTCTGCTATATGAAATAATTGAAGGATGTAATATGGAGGGAGGCATTATTCTAAAACTATATTTTTGAATCCTGTCTTCAAGTGGCCGATAGTTTTTACAGGTATTTACATGTTATTTTTTATAGTCTAATTTTGAGAGTTCGAGAGTGAGTAAACCTTAGCCTATTGTAGTGCTCTTGACGCCATTAAGTATCGGTTCTAAAGAAAAGCTTCAGCGAACGGGTTGCGAGAATTGCAAAATTAATTAAGAAAATTGTTGACACGTTTCCGTCATTTTCATGCAAATGCCACCAACCTAATAAGGGCCACCGTGCTTTAACGGGCAAACGAAATCAAATTAAGCGTAAAAGGATAACGATCCACTCGAGATCCACCACCTGGGTTGGTTTTCCCTTTCTCATGGTGCCGCTTAACGGCTTAGCTCTTCGATCAGTGCAGGCAAAGAACGGACGCGCGCGCGCGTGTGTGTGTGTTTGTATACGTGAAAACCTGTGTATTGTGTTGGGAAAATCCGAGCATCATCTTATTATCTATCGTCGCCCCCGTAGCCCTTGCGTGCAATGCCACCTCCCTATCCTCGGGGGAATGAAGCAGTCGGCCAAGTCGGCGTTGGACACCGGTCGGACGAATACTTTTCCAACGTTTTCGTATCGCACAACGGCAGCAAAACGGCGAAGAAAACGACGAGAAACACACTGTACGTGATGTGACTGTGAATGTTAATATATTTTCCAGCCCCCGGTCCATCCCAACACCCCCACCCCTCTCCTTATCGGGCGCGAGGAATCGAGCTGCCCCATCGAAGGAATTTCATTTCATTTCCACTCATCCACATGCCGCAACCGACACCGCAACGGCGTTCCCTTTTCGGGCTACCCATAGCGAACCGGAGCGTACCGTGCGACCGCCGTGATTCGGTGAACGCTGCGGTGGAAAACTGGTGGATTGCTGCATCGATTGTTTCTCCGATCGTCGGCGAGTCGAAGATGCGCTGAGGTTTGTTTCGTACCAGTGCGCTCTGCTGTGCTGTGCTGTGTCCGAGCTGGACGCCGGCTAGCTCGAAGCTGTGCAAACCTCAAACAAATGGTTCTCCTGGCGAACGGGAGCGAGCGGAGAATCGTGCCACAGCCGGGACTGGCACATACCGACCTGAAACTTTCACTACCTTCACCGGGGCTCCCACCAAAGCGACCCATCCACAATCTGCCCGAGGTTTATGTGTTCGATAAACAGAAAACATCTCTTTCTCTGATTGCATTTATTGCAATTGTTCCCGCTATTGGATCTTCGTGGAGCTTCGTTTTTATCTTTTATTTCTTTCCCCTCGTAGGCTTTTATCGAGGAAGGGACGGTTCCGGACGTCTCGTTAGCGTTTCGGCCACAACCGTTCGACCATGCCGGACAGGTTGAAGTGTTTTTGTGCTCGAGATGCCAGAAAAATAGCTGCTTTCCACATATTAAGGAAAATGGCATGAGCAAACAGAGCGAGAGAGAGAGAGAGAGAGAGAGAGAGAGAGAAAAAAAAACCTTTCTA
The DNA here is from genome assembly GCA_000349145.1 of Anopheles dirus. NCBI lineage: Eukaryota > Metazoa > Arthropoda > Insecta > Diptera > Culicidae > Anopheles > Anopheles dirus. Next base: position 5,330,910 of record KB673090.1, read on the forward strand.
TTCTCGAGCGCTCATTGCTCGAGAAGTTCATTGCACGGTTACAGACCGTACCGTACCGTTTTCGTATTGATACGTCCAATGGAGGAATGTGCAGCTTAGCGAATGGCGCGAAGAGCAGCCCTTAAAAAGCGAAGAAGCTCCTTACACGGACGGTCCCTTCCGCTGCGCTTTTGTTGATAATTGTTGGGAAGAGCTTTTCAAGTACGAATTAAAGTCTTTGCGCTCTTGCTGCTTGTTAGCGTGTTGAGATTGGATCAGTAAAGTGAGTGTGATCCAATTGCTACCTACAGTGGGCGCAAGGCTCACTGAATGGTTACTTTTGTTGTTCACGGATTAACTAGTATAACTTGTATAAGGAGCCAGTTTGTGATTTATGATTTTTGTACGCCATGGAGATGAGATGATATCCATAGTCCTAATAACTAAAGTTGATTTGATTGTTTTTAGATTGAAATATCATTAATAAAACATAGCAAAATTATACAACATAACATTACAGGTGCGATCGTAGAAGAAAAAAAAACTCGATAAGCTAGATAAACATGAACTTTTGGATTATTAAAACTCCTAACGTTCATCTCTAAAGCAACTGAGTTTTTATTATAAAATAATATGGACTGAACTTTCAATCATTAACTCTATTGAAAGCAGAAAACATTATTTTCGTATTGTTTAATGATTAATTTCCCTTAGCTCATTGGTTCAAGCCATTATGATGTAAAATATATCACTGTGAAGTTTTTTTTTTTTTGTATGACAGTTTGATTCAAGTAACAAAACGTATATTCATATTGTTTTAAAAATTGATCTAACCTATTGTCACGAGGAGCCATCATTAGTTCCTTTTGATAGATAAATTTCAAAGGCAGTGAATTGTATTAAATTAATACTTTAAAACAAGCCTTGAAACGGAGTGTTTTCCAAACTCATAAATTTGTAGTAATTTTCCTTTCAAGTACTCCTATGATTTGAAGATTGACAACAACAAAGCGAAGCAAACCAAACCAAAACTAATGTGCACCAATATTATAGCATTTTCATGCAAGTAACAGTTGCCCGAGAACCTATTAGTTGATCTATAAACCATTACTTTCACCCAATCAAGTAATAGTTTATGGTTTTATCTTACTCTCAAACTATATAACTATATATAACTTAAGTGATTTTTACGATAAAAAGTAGAAGAGTATGTCTTTAAAATGACCAATTACAAATAGCAAACATTTAGCCAAATAGTTATTTCCACATCGAAGTGAGTATATGCTCATGCCAAAATTGTTAACGTCTAAATGCTTAAAACATGACATAAAACGTGACAGACATTACATGAAAGATTACCATTAGGGATCAAACAAGTTCATTCTACTGTTAACAGAACGTATCCAACATATCATCAATACATTTCGAGCAAATATTGGAGCATTTTATGCAGCTTCAGCTACAAATTTACTTGATCTTATCAAACCTAACTTGCACCTGGCACCATTATCGAATAGGACTTTCTATGAAATGAATAAAATTACGATGGAAATCGAATTAAAGTTTCCCGGCGTCCATTTGGGTGAATCGTACAGCGTGCACTTCCCGCTAACACAAACAACCAGAAACACACTTAACAGCATTAGCGAACGTGGACGCTAGTGCGCTTTACGAAAGTGCATCAGCTCCACACCGATGCACGGATGATTCGACGAGGTGCCGAACGCTGTAATTGACATTTATTTATATATTTTTTTCTCCCTCTGCTACCAATCAATTTACAACTCGCATCTCCGCTCATGTCCTTATTGGAAAAGCTCCGCCGGCCGTGCGTCCCGCTTGAAACAACAGGAAGGAAATGGCAAAACGAAGTGAAAAGCAGCTTAATGTTTCGTGCACAACGTCCTGTGATCCGTTCGAAAAGTAAAGCAGAGAGAGAGAGAGAGAGAGAGAGAGAGAAAAGAATGCAAGGCAAGGCGGACATCCTAAGTGGAAAGGGAAATCTCATTTGAGAAATTCTTGTAATAACGATGGTTGCTGCGTTCGACTTCGTTTTTTTCTGTCGTGCTTAGTAGTCTTGTTTTTGGTTGCTGCCTGTTTTACCTTCGTGTTCATGCTTTGGGTCTAGGTTCCGTTCCCTTGCGCTATTCAGCTTCACTTTTGCGCTAGAGTGCTGACTCGATTGCGCGGAAAAAAAGATGGGAACTATATTGCCCGCTTCGGGGAGTGCGATGTGTTTTTTGTTTTCGCCTCTGCCTCTGCGTTCGCTGAGGTTGTCCTGTTCGTGCTTTACGTCCGCAGCAATCGAATCGAAGTGAATCCGGCAGTCTCAATCGAATACGGATGCACAGTAGCATCATCGCAGTAACCAGTGCAATTTCTTAGAAGCAAACGGCAGCTCCATCCCTGCTCCGTGACAAGTCTTGCGTTGTTGTGGGCTTGCTGCTGGCGAGTTGTCTGCTTTTCTCATCCATCTTAACCATTGCCACACAGACACATACACACACACGTGCCTTTCGACCGTCGAAAGGAAGGAAGGAATGCAGCAACACGCGCACGTCCGCACAATTGAGATTGAGCAAACATAAATAAATTGAAGTGCCTTGTTAGGGCCAGTGTACCGGCTACAAAGAAGGAATGAAAAGAAGAACAAATACACAAACACACACACACACACAAATACACACGAGGCTCGTACGTCGTCGGGAAGCCCGATGCAACCCGTTGCACCCAAGCGATGCTTTTCGGTGCACTGACGCTTGAAAAAACTGGGCGCTAAAGTTTATGATCCCCGGCACGGACTCGAAGTAAGGAAGGAGACCTCAGAGTGGCGCCCGGGTCAAAGTGGTGAAGCAGATGGAGAAACAGAGCAACAAAAAAGCAAACGAGCTTCAGCACGCTTCAGTAGTTGTCTGTAACAGGAGAGAGAAAAAAAAAGCCCCAAAGCCAAGAACTTGTGCAATTTCGGGTCTGGGTGGGAAGTTTTTGCTTTTTGCCGCGTCCTGTTTATATATATTTTTTTTCTGTACCAAAACTCCATCGGAAAGGTACTCCGGGAGGACCTTGTAAAGTTGGAAACTTTCGCACAACGTGCGCAAGCTAACAAACTCACTACGGGAAGCTCGTAAGTGGCACACAATAAGAAAACGGGAAAGGAAAACCGATATAAATAAACAAACTTAGCCGAGTTGGGGCGGAATGGGATGGAGAGGGCAGGGAGCAAAGGCATACATCGGAATAAAAGTTAACTTTATTTGCCACTTCGGTACGGTACCGGTACACCCGCAGCGCTAGGGCCGTGCAAACGTGTTGCACTCGCACAGTAGGCCCACATGAAATATGGCTTAACGAGCCGGAAAAGTGAGACTGTCGCGTGAGGATGCGAAAGAGGAGGCGGCCCGGGTCGTTTTGCTTTATTTCATCGACTATTATACATTGCCCACGTACTGTTTGCTGCATCGATGTCGCAATTGATGTGTGCGAGCTGTTCGACGAGAGTGGAGCATACACGTAATCGGCTTCGGGACACATCAAAGACACATTGTAGTAGTTTGCGAGCGGCTCTTTGATAGCTACCGCAGCCAGCTGGCACGCGTTATTGCGTATTAACTGCGTCGAGGCTTTCGCACCGGCAACACAACTAATTACCGGTTGCAACAGTAATTTCCATCGGATACAACCGGTAAAACTGTCCTGTATCGCGCCAGTCCATTAGCTGAGAGAGCTTCTTGGAAAACCAACCGGCACTCGCAGATCCGAGGCACTGTTTGATGTACAAAGTGGGACGGTGGCTTTAAAACCCACACGGCCAACCAAAGCGGTTATCATTGCCTTCTTCCTCCCCCCCCAGGCCAGATGGTTTGCAAAGCCCACTAATTAGAAGGTTTAAGTCAACGCCGTCGGAACGATCGTCTTCGTTCGGTGCCTCGATGCATTAGCAAAGTGACAGTTGAATAATCAAGCGTGTTGCACTTTCCGACCACTGGCCCCGACCACTGAACTTCGACCCCGGGACCGTTAATCATAGTCCGGGTTGACACGTTGGTCCGCCTCTATGGTCGAACGGGCGATCGGGAACGGTCGGACGGAACGAAATCAATAACCCACTCTCCAACGATTTGGCCCCCTGCAGCTAGAGCTTTGTAAAATAATTAAACGTTTCCATTTTCCATCCGTATCACCACCATCATCATCTTCATCGCCACCCCGGGGAGGGAAACTGATGGACGCAGGAAGGTCAGTTGTCTAGTGTCAAACACTTAACGACGGTCTGCCTAATAGTGGTTCGACAAGGGATTTCGAATAGTTTGGATAGTTGGTAAAAGGGCGTACGTAAGTTCTTCCCTTTTTTGCTACCGAACGGGTTTGCGAGTGGATTAAGACTCTCCTGCGCTCCCTATCGTCCACCACGCAATGCAAATAATCCGGTTTGTCCGGAAGTCTTCCCCTAAGGATTCCATAGACGCCGGCCCGGAAGCGAACATGAGCCGTGTCGCTTTCGGAGCGTTGCGCTTCCGGTGCGGCGCTTACGGCGAACGGAAAGCCATCTTCCGATGGCAAACAGGAAAGCCCATCCATTGTCAATACGTACCGAGCGGAGCGCAAAGTCGACGACCGATAGGAGTTGTTCCGGCCGGAAGCCGGCATGCACCCGAAACGCACGATTCTCTCTCTCTGCGGGACGTTTGAAATGCCGGCACTGTGACGGGCGTCCGGGCGTTTTGACGGTCAAGAGCTTGGATTAGGTCCGGTTTTCGAACGTTTGATGAGCTAATTTGAGGTTTCGTTTGAGATGGGGTATGCTGCCATTGCGATGGGATGGTTAGCGATGCCTAATACATGACTTCGTTTAATGGTTCGAGAAGGAAAGGAGTTTAATATTTGCGTTAAAGCTAAAACGTGAAAATTTAGTATAAATTCATAGGTTAAAATTATGCAGTTCTATAAAATGTCCATATGTCCAACACAATTATGCAAAGTTACTAACACTAACGGTTGATTAGGATGCAAAATGTAACGCTTTTGCAACTTTGAGCTTCATTTGTTCGAGTGCTCGATTGTTATAATTTGCTATTTGATTTTAGAGAAAAACACAAAAACCTTCAGGAATTCAGCTTTTAGATACACAACTATAATTTTCTCACAATTTGCTGATCGTTTGAGATACAATTTTCACCTAGAATGGCTACCCTTGGAATGTTTTACATTTTGATTTAGTTTGTGATCCTTCCTCGAATTAAAAATTGAAAATTCGGAATTTTCCGAAAAAATATGTGAAAATAGCGTAACTCCAGCAGAATGACTTGCAATAACGTTCTTATTTATTTAAAAAAATGTGCATAACTGATTTACGTGAATTTAAAAATTATAAAAGCTTTAAAAATATAAAGGGCTTTAATTGCCCTCCATAACGACTAGTACATCATCGTCACAAGCAGCTTTTCCAAACCAAACACGTTCTTGTATACGCCACTGTAAAGTATAACTGTAATGTGTAATAATATGAGCAATTTAGTTATATTTCAAGGTCGTACCATGTTCATATGAGAGGTAAAAAACAATATAGAAAAACAATTCAGATGAAGGTTCAATTCACGGAAATAAGTTGAAAATCTGATTATATTGAAGACAACGGTGGATAAAGATTTTTCAAAATATTTTTCAAATTCAAAATTTTCAACAAACAGATTTGAATATAATGAAAGTTTGGGTCTAAATGTCCGATGGTGTGATGTAAGAGCTACTCCATCAACGACGATGTCTTTAATTGATGTTGAACAGAAACGCCTCCGATTGCGATGCCACTTTCCCATAATCTCAGTATGTCATGTCATGAGTTTACGCCTAACACATTTGCTACATTTATCTGACGAGCCTCATTACTCAGCTCACTCGAGTGAGAACTCGCGAATCGTGACGCAAGCGTCCGATCGGCAGAGTGATTTAAATTTTGCATTTATGTATGTTGCCGGAGGGAGTTAACCTATCCAAGCGCCCCCCGCTCACCAAAGCCCATTGTCATCTGGCTAATCCATTCGCAGTAACTCGATTTCATGCTAATGCGCATCACATTATATCGTGCACGGTGCGCGGTGCCGGGTCGCATCAATCTCGATCGCTATCGCCCCGTGCAGCACGATCGTACAAGCAGCACCTGCTTCCAGCCGGATCCTTAATAGGCCATCAGACTGATGAAAATTTACCGCCTAAAAACCCTGCGCTGCGTTGCGGCAGATAAATTATCATCCCATGCACAAACGTTCGGTCCCCCCCCAGCCGTTGGCTCATGAATATGCGATAATGCTTCGGAAACCCATTCGACGGGCGTTTGCGTGAGTGTGTGTGTGTGAGAGAGAGAGGGCTACTGGGGCTGCTGTTACTGCCACTCCAGCTGCATTCCCGTTCGCCGTCCTTCGTCTTCGAGGAGAACGAAATCAATTTGGTATTCAAAACCATCCTCCGTACACGGGATTTAGGAACGAAATCAAAGAGCTGGATGGATGGCGCCGGCAAGGAAATAAAAAAGGGAAACCTTACGGTGCTTTCTCGTGCCGCGTGCCAACTCGTGAGCGAAAATGATGTTGCTGTCACCGTAATCATGGCACTCGCACGGGAAACGGAGGCCCAATTGAACGATAAACTTCGCGCGCGCGCGCCCACCGGTGGAATATAGGGAATAATTATTTTTTTACCACAGTTTCTGCCAATCTATGTGAGCGAAGAAGCCAATCTATGTGACGTTTTGCTGTCCCCCGTCTACCCGTCGCTTTCACTCCCTGGGTCGATCTCTTTTCCTTAGCGCAGTTCAATGTATTTTTCGCTTTGTTTTGTTTTCAATCTTCCCCAGTAAGCGCTTGTCTGTTGCTACTCCCCCGTCCACTATTCATTCAAGAAAAGCGAAGCCTTCCCCGGGAAAAAGTTAACTTTTGTATTGGTGAGGACGCCGGTGAGAGACACAGGGAGTTCACAGAGTTTCGCCTCCGCTCCAGCCTCGCGCACCCGATGAAAAGATCGTCCTCGGTCGAAAGTGGTGGAGGCTTTCAATATACTCGTGGCGTGGCTGAAAGTGGAAATGTATTATTCATAAGACAGCTTATTTAACACTGTACTCGGTGGCGGCGGCGAGTAGCGCAGCGAGAAAAAGAACTTTGGAAGCAAAATAAAGTCAACAAGGAGAAGCAGAATAAAAATGGGCGCCTCACACTGGAGCTGGCTCCATGGAAAAACCCCGACTCGATTGGCGCCACGGAGAGTGATTGGCGGCAGCGAAAACCGAGTGTAATGAACGGAAAAGTGAACGGATCAAAGAAGGGGAAAAGAATAGGTACACCCCGACCGGGTTGACATATATGAAACGAAACGAACGGAAAGCTGAGAGGGAAACTGGTATGAATGATCGTGAGCCAGCAAAAGCTGCGAGCCACGATGAAGAGGCTAATGAGTCAGCACCTACACAAGCCTCACCTTTTCTGGCGCGGCAACGGACGGCGCGAGACAATAAAGACAAACTTTTCCCTCAGCCTCGAGCGGGGTTTGGGTGACCCCTGCTGGATCAAGCTGCAGTCAATTAATTTTCAATTATTACCACCTCAATTAGGTTACGAACATGGCGGTGGTAGCGTGTTCCTTTCTTTTGTTAATACTTTTTTTCTGGCTCGCAGGACCCCTTGTACAGTGGTATTGTGTTTGAGCGTTCTTTATTTTCTGTGTATGCAAAACGCGACAATGGTTGCTCTCCTGAAGGGCTGATGAGCTGCGGCAGTGTGCAGCTCTCACACATCTCTTGCAAGGATAACAAACTTTCTTGTCGAATGGGTTATGTAAAGAATCGCTCGGGGACGTATTGAATGGCGTGGTGATATGCAGCAGCGCCGTGGTGCATTCCTTTGGGTGGACGGGAACACGAGAAGAAAACTCCCGGCCCGGATCGTTTTCTCAAGCATTATTGGTTCCTCTAAGGATAATGCATGAACTGAGTTGGTAGGTCATGTTCTGAAATTTGCATTTTATGCGACACTTCCATACTGAAGCTCTATCGTATCATTTATTCAATAACATGTCCTTTTTACATGACCCGCTTAGAGTAGAGAAAAGAAAGTGTGTGAGAGAGAAAGAGAGAGAGAGAGAGAGATAAAGAGATCATTGCAATGAACGGTGCTGTTGAGAAGGAAATATTCATGATTGATGAGGCGTGAACTTTTGCTTCAGTTTGTCAAACTGCCGAAGTTCATTAAACCCGCTCACCAAACGACCCCCGACGTTCGATCTAAGGATAGTGACAACATAAAAGGCACCCGTACGAACGCAAAACTAAACGATCGGAGCCTCTGCTCTGCGCTGTTAGAAGTTTTTCACATTTCCTCGAGAGTCTTGCGCCACTAAGCTAAAGAAGAAAAAAAAATCAGGTCAACCCGTTCATTCGCCCATTTGCTCGCCCATTCAGCCCGTTCGTTCTGATGGTCATTTGCCTGTTGTTTTTCTACTCCAGTTGGGATGTGAGGATGTTGTTTTTCCCGCCCACTATCTCACGTTCCAAAACCCCATTCCGCATGTTTCGAATTTCTGTGTATGTTGTTCCGCTTGCCACGCTGCTTGCTGGGTTTTGTTTCTCGATCGTTTCCGTTTTTTTCTCTCTCTCTCTCTCTATCTCGTTTCGCCCATTTCCAACGGCGACCGTGTGACGATTCCTCCGGTTCGTCCCACGCAAAGCAGGAGGAAAAAAACTCGTCGAACGCTGCTGCCGTTCGGTCCACTCGACATGGCCACTCACTCAACGTCTCACTTTTATTTGCAGAATAAATTGATAAAATTTGAATATAAATGGAATAAAACCCTGAAATTCTTACCGGAGTATTACTCAATCTACGTGTATTTGGACCACTTTTTTCTTCTGTGCGAGTGGGCTAGAGTGCGGCAGAAGCAGACATATTTTCTCCCCCTCTTACGCAGTACAACTTGTGCTGTGCCCGACGCTGATGGTTTTTCGCACGCTGTATATAGTTGTGGAAATCGTTTCAATCCAGTCCGCCTGCCGCACGGTTTTTAGTGGCCCCTCGAGCCATACGAGTGCTGGCGGACTGGCTGGCTGGCTGGCCGACCACACGTGTGCGTTTCTGTTGTGCGAGGGAAAGGATCGCTCCGGTAGGGACATTTAGCTCCGCATCCGATTCGTTTCCGGTCCGGTTGAAATTTTCCCTTTTTCCTATCCCTTTTATTCGATGGTATTACCTCGTCCCGGTGCCGCGTTGGGCTGCGGAGGGGTGAGTTCACTTCGAGTTGGGTTTTCGCATCGGAAGTGCTCCTTGGAGATCGACAAAAGCAAGCACGGTTGCATTACGGAGGAGATAAAAAAAAAACACGGACCCCCAAACTCGTGCAATCTTTCGTAGCTCGATTTTCTTTCGGTGAAAAAAGCTCAACGATCCGTCGTTTGCGTAAACCGTGCGCTGAGCGATGCTTTTGATTTTGTTTGTTCGGCGGGTGTGAGCGGGAGGGACGTTCAAACGGATATTTCTCTTTTCCGGTGCAGAAAGCTCCGAAACATTCAATTCGGTCACAAATACCGGATGATCCGGACGGATGCGGTAACTAGCTAAAGGTTGCAAGCAGACGCTGGAATGCACTGTTGAATATGTTATATGAATTCTGGTGGATGTAAACGTGTAGGACGCATGATGCACCGTGAATATATCGTTCCTGCATATTTTATTTACCGAAAAAGGGTAGTAAAATAAGCATTTTGCATTTGGTACTGATGTTTTCCCTCGTTATGTGGAGTGTTAGCAAATGTACGTCGTTGCGTAAAGCAAACTTTGCACAACTTCGTCTTTTGCATATCCGGAAATGAGATTGTAAGTAGCAAATACGAATTCTATTAATACATTAATAGTACACCTTTCAAATTTATATTGTTTGTTTAGCTCTTTCGAGCTCTTTATAATCTTATAAATTTATCAATAAATTAGACATTAAGTTTCTTAAGATGAACATTTACTTCGCAACGTATTGCTCATACATGAAGGAACCATATTTTCGTAAGCATTACTGGAACATGGATCATGTGGCTTAGGAAAATGAGGATATAGTTTAGTCAAATTCATTTTTTTAATATTTGTTGAAGTAATTTAATAGATATATTATTTTACCCTTCATTTGTTCATGAATTTCTGTCCTATCCTTTGTCCTACAAACTGGTCTTTCAAGAAAACTCAACACTATATCAATAAAGATAATAAAATTTTAAAACATTTTCAAACAACAGCATCACAAACTGATTAATAGATTTGAAATTCTTTTAAATCTGCATCCATGTTCTTCCATTATTTATTCCATAAATGTGTAAGATAAATGAGCTATTATATAAGCAGTGAGTTAAAATCTAACAAGAAAATCTAGAAACTTCGATTGCTTGCCAGAATAAAAAATGCAAAAACTAAATTGAAATAAAAAGTGAAAAGTAAATAGATTCGTCTGAACATGCAACTAAAACATATAAGAAGAAAACATCACTTTCATCAATATAGGTTTAAAAAGAACGAGAGTATTTTAAAACATATATAAAATGAAACGTCTATAACGATCGTCAATAACATCAATAACATAAGAGCGCTTTTTAATGCCAACTAATCAATCACATATGCGCAAAACGAACTAAACTGACTCAATTTTATTGAGAAAAATTGATCTCAATCTTTCGAATACTATAACTTTCTTTTATAGCATTCAACACACAGTTTCATGCATGTGGCAAGTTCTAGTAATACTCGTTGAAAGTTATTTGACTTATTTTATCGAGTTTGAATATTGACTTTTACAGGTTTCGATACGCCTGTCGACACTCACGAGTGTCAAACTTGTCTTGAATCACTTACAACTTTTTACTTTCATATATCTTACTATACAAACCAATCTTTTCAATATCATCATCGTATGGATTGCGTTTGTGTTTTAGTACATTCATGTAGTACATTTTATCTCATCTGTGGATCCTACCCCAAAAGATCAATCTGGCTACCCAATGTTTCTTAAGAGCGTTAGAATAATTGATCACAACTAATTCCGCAACAATCATGTTCAAATAAATCTTTCGCTAAAAGCGTTTACACCGTACCATGGGCGCCCTAAGCTACGGGTTTTCCTCAAAACACCACCGTTCGTAAACGAACAAGAGCAACAACAACAACAACAACAAAAAAACGAATAAAGACCTACTTATAAATCTTTCGCAGGACATGAACGACTTTCGCCATTTTCATGCGAATCGACATTTGCAATTTCGCCAACCTAACATCGCTCGCATTTGCACGTTTTGGATGGCAAGTTTTGCTTGCGCAAAGTTTTTGTTGCGTCCTCCTCGTCTGGTCGGTCCACCTCGCCGGGGTCGTCGTCACAGCACGCAAGACGTTGTTGGTTCGGACGGGAAAGAATCAAGCAAGCAGTCGGAGGCTAGGGCGGCTGCTGGCTGGGCTGCCACAGCTGTCACGGTCACGGCAGACAGGTTAATGAGGCGTCAATTGGATTTCAGCGCTGGGCTGTCGTTTTCTGTCGTTTGGCTTTCGAAGGCCCTCCGAACACACCGAACACGAAGCACAGTTCGCAAAACAGCAGTAATCTTCGGCAGACTAGAAATGACCCACCCCCCCTCCCACCGGACCGGCTCCGTGGACATAATGCTGCGCGTCGAACGTGCTAGTGGTGTTGCGAGGCAGTTACAGCTGCGGACTCATCAGATTCCCATTTCTCTCGCCCCAATGCCCCGTTTCGGAGCGCGAGCAGTCCTTGTGCGCCATTTCGGCGGTAAAATATACGTGGTTTGGCCACACCGTGGTGCCCCCAGACCCAGAATGCCCGCCCGGGCACAAAGGGGCTCGGGTCTGGGCTGGGTTTTACGACTCGATCAGCCCGGCGAACCAGGTGGTACGGAGGGTACCACCTTTTCCTTGGCTCTCGGTGTTTCGCTGCTGTATTGGGTTGGAGGTAATTTCATTTGCACTTTCCACGTCGTTGACAACAGCCCTTCCGCACGGTACGGCCCGAGCGGGTCGGTACACAACAAACATTGGGATTTATTCAATTTCTAAAATTCATTATTCATGCAGTGGCAAAGTTTGAATTAAGCAATTTATATTATTATTCAATTTGTTATTTATTACGGCACAACATCCTGCAACCGTGCCTTGCCCGCACCGGGCGCAAAGTCGGTCCCATAAGGAGGCCCAGCCCGGGGTCGACGTTCGTGTGGTGTGGCCCGCTTGCAGTGCCATTGGGCGAACATGGCATCCGACGGTGACGGTGACATCGACAAACTCATCGATGTTCTCGGCCTGGGCTGGGGCTCTCGGGGGGGTTTACGGGAGACCTTCAATAATCGCTTCATCTCTCCCGGCAGCCGACCGTATTCACTCACCGTGTGTTTTCTTTCCTTTTCGCTTTCGTGCCGGTTTTATTGCAGGTGGCCTGGGTGCGGGTGGACACGCAAACCATCCTCTCGATACACCACAACGTGATAACGCAGAACCCACGCATTAGCCTCACCTACAACGACCACCGGTCCTGGTATCTGCACATTCGCGAGGTGGAGGAGAGCGACCGGGGCTGGTACATGTGCCAGGTCAACACCGATCCCATGAGATCCCGCAAGGGCTACTTACAGGTCGTGGGTAAGTGTCTCGCAGCAGCAGCAGCTTTCTCGGCGCGGCCGTCGCGCGTGCCGGTGAAATAAACAGCACCCGGTTACGATTGGTCGTTTGCAGTTCATATTTCAATTAGGATTAACTTAACGTGCCAATTAACGTGGTTGGCCCCGGTGACAAGGAAGGGCTTTTAATCAGCAGGAAGGAAATTGTTATGGATGGTTCTATTACTCGTGCTATTTTTTTTTTCAATTTTCATGGATTCATGTTGTTTGTGTCAATAATAACTATGAGTTATGATAATTGATTGATTGAGTCACATTTAGGTTTAGACATATTTTTGTCCAGTACCACGAAATTTAGGGTGAAAATATGCCCAAAGTTTATAAAAATAAGTCTATTTTTCGATAAGATTGATCAATTCTAAAACATATTTCCTGTACTCTGCAACCTGTAGAGTTTGCTTGTGTGATTATTTTTTATCACGTTCAGGCCTTATTATTCTTATCCTAGAATAAAATAAACCTGGTCATAATTTGTTATCAAAATGCAAAAAGTTTAGTCTTATGATATTACTATTACTTTTTTGGCATGATTCTCAAATATTATTTGTCTTTGATTGATAATCGATCAAATATTGATCGATGACATGCCATTCGAAACCACACGAGCATTTGTTTGTACTGGCCAGGTCGATGCGTAGGAAGTGAGCGGGAATAATGTGTAGCATAATAATGTGTATTAGTTTTAGATTTTTCTAATCTGCCTTCAACCTTCAGATCACTTAGTCAAGAATAAAATATGACTTCGGGCAATAGTGAGTAGCAAAGCAGTACAAGAACATTTTCATTACTGTACTGCTGTTACTTATTCCACAAGGTAATGAAGATTTAAAATATAAAGTAATAAAAGGTGATTGAAACGAATTGATCTTAAGAATAACGTCAAACAATCATAGACAACTATCAACCTAGTGGTGAAAATAAAACAAAACACTGAATTTCAAAGTAATTATTGAATAAAATTATGTTAAATATACTATGAAATGCACTGTCAGTGAATAACATTTGCAGATTCTTGTTTTAGATATTTCATAATGAAAAAAAAACTGTTACATAAAATTGGTTTACTTCCCAGAGCAACTTAGGCACAACAGGTCAAAAACAGGGAGGTTTTCGTTAGAAGTTAACGTTCCTAGAAATGAAAAAAACAATAAAACAGTACGAAGAAACATTATGCTTCCACAGAAACGCCGCTAACTAATTTTATTCGTGAATCATTTCTAGCGTAAGCAGTTGCCAACCCAATGTTGAACAACAGATAGGTCCGGCAGAAGTCCGGAAGAGCAGTGGTTGAAAAATAACAATGATTCGACTGGATAAGTTTCATTCTTGGAATTTTATTTCCGCGGGCAGGACGGCAGCATCAACCGACGGGATCAATTAGCGTCCAATATCGGAAGATTATATTTCAGTTGCAGAAAATTCCTGTTCAGAAGATTATGTTCCCTGACCTTTCCATTGAAATTGGGCCGGAAAACAATGTTGGTTACGGTCTCTCACTCTCTTCATCTCTTCTTTTCTTACTGTTTTCCTCAACATTGGCTAGGCATGTACTTGAAAATTTCTTGAATTTTTTTATCCTTATTGACGTCAACCTTTCCCGGAATACGTGATTTTTAGAACACGGTCGTTAGTGTCTATTTTTTCCCCATCCAGCCGCTCGTGACGCGCTAGCCATCAGGATGATCTGTACTTTATGGTATATTTGTTCATAATATCACCTATCACCCACTAATCGACTTGAAATGTAAATTGAGTGCCAACAGTAGCGAGACCGTACTGCAATTTGCATCGACCGCACTAACATCGTGATAACGGTGATGGCGAGGGCCGTTTTTCCGCGTTTGGTTCCACCGAAAGCATAACAGAAATTCAATTCATCAGCGGCACGATTAAAAGCTTTATCTGGCCGCGAGCGTGCAGCATTTATCGCGCAAACATATCAACCCCCTGTCTGTCCGGCTGCACAGAATGCACGCCCGCAGGCCCATTTCACCCGGTGCCAAACATCATTCGGTAGACATCAAAAACAAACCGTCACATGGCACCGGTGTGTTGCCGGATTAGCCATTGAAAAGGCGTGTTGATCGGGTTTTCCGTTCACGCGATTATCGCTGTCACTGGCATGTGGCGAGCAGCGAGAAATAAAAAAAACATCATGCGAAAGCACTCGATGGAGGGAGTGAGAAGAGAGAGAGAAAAAGAGAGGGAGAGAGAGGTAGCGCGCGCTTTCCACGTTATGCCACATTATGCACGAACCATTATTCTGCCGGTCACCGGTCAAACAAACATCTGCCCTGGAGTGTGATGGCGACGGCGATTAATGTCACGCTCGTGCCTGTTTGTTTAAGCTTGCATCTAGTGTGCGGAGCAGCGAGAAGAGAGAGAGAGAGAGACAGCGATGGGAATAAAGTTAACGTGAGATGAAGCGCATCCACGTACATCGCAGGAAGCGGTGCATTTCAATATTTTCAGCACCCGATTTAACACTGCCGGCGGCCATTGTTTACGAGCAATGTGATAATGCCCGGGTTTTTCGTATTAATGTTTCATTCCGCCTTCGAGCGAGGGTGATGGTGAATTTTATTATTTCTTTTATTGATTTGATTTGCATGCCAAACATTGGAGGATCTTGTTGAGCGGATCGTTATTCTGGATAGCAGAACATTGTTGTTTCATAGAATATACTGTACAGAGGAACAGGTTCAGATGGATAAAAATTCTCCCAACTTTTCTCGCTTCCTTTCAGTCCCACCGGCAATCATAGAAGCCATGACCAGCAACGACATGGTCGTGCGGGAGGGCACGAATGTGACGTTAAACTGCAAGGCGAAAGGATTCCCCGAGCCGTACGTGATGTGGCGAAGAGAGGACGGCGATGAAATGGCCATCGGTGGGGAGAATGGTAAGGCAATCGCAGCGTATTACTTTCTTCCGACAAAAAAAAAATAGTTACATAACGTGCCATTGCTTTCATTTACTTTCACAGTAAATGTGGTCGATGGAGAAATACTACACATAACGAAAGTCAGTAGACTCCATATGGCGGCCTACCTGTGCGTGGCATCGAACGGAGTTCCCCCATCGATAAGCAAACGAGTGCAGCTGAGGGTACAATGTAAGTATGGTGTATGTTTAAGTGAGTGGAAGTTTTTGCTTGTTTTATAGTTTATTTTGCAAGGTTAGGTGATTTATTATTAAGTACCTTTTTGTTACACAAATCAGGATTTTGTTTGGTTAGCAGCAGTTAGCAGATGTTTTGTAATAAACATATTTCTTGAAAATATTGATATAAACTACCTATAAAATATAGTACACTTGCACTTGCAGTTAATCATTCACTATCAGAAACACTTGAAGTAAAAAGAGAACTTCTGCGTTGTCTCCACTGACAACCTCTTGACATCTGTCAGTCGAGAATGCTTAGTGTATAAACGGTGTGGTAGATCTACCAGTTATAGCTCTATATTACCCTTCTCTTAAAAAACTCGATGAAACAAATTGAATAAAAATGGAAAACATTGTAGTTATGAAGGTGCTTTCAACCTAGAAACAAAATGCTTGAATGGTAAAAATCATTTGGATTAATAATATGAGCTATAAGTTTTTCAATTTCCAATCTGCAGCCAAAAAAACCAAGATCAAAACCTAAATTAATGTTCTATTAGCATTAGGCTTACGAGACACGTCATTTTAACGGATTTCTAACTTTTTTATGAAACTACAGATTTGCTTCGTTTGTGTAGTATACGTCAAAATGTTATATGTATTAGTAGTATAACCACGCTGGGTATTTGTAGTTGTGGTGAAATAAAGTCACTCGAATACGGGAAGTCAAACCGTGTAGATGTCACAAATTGGCGACGAGGATAAAGTCCTTCTAAAAGAAGTAAAAATTCAGAGTCAACAAAGTCAAAAAGTCGTAAA